>CABFWB010000445.1:115965-171233 GCA_902151455.1 Timema bartmani | reverse complement strand
GGTTTGCCAGTGATGCGGAGGTCAGGGTTTGAATCCCAGATGTGTTTAATAGTAATGGATTTTCTAGATGGTTTCATACGCTCTCTCCGCGAAAATTCGGGAATAATTCCTTTAAATTATACTTTCCTTGTCCCTACCACATAGCGTAGTTATTATATGTGCGTACAGCTCGAACAAGTAGTTAAATATTATGTTAATATACATTTCCAATAATAATATTCATTCAAAAAGTGATATAAAATTCAATAGTTTGAGTAGTTTAATAGTTGTGTTTGTCCTAGAAGTAATTTTGAATATCTGGTTTTCTAACCACTAAGCAAATATTATAATACAAAACGTGCATTATTTATCTATTTTATAAATAAAGTGTCTCAACAAAACCAGTTTGTGTCTTACAATAAAAATAGATTGAAAACCAGTTCTGAAAGACCGCTTTACTGTGAAATGGAGAATCCAATAATTTAAAACAAATTTGAGTATTTATTAACAAAATGTTACATTAATCTATCATGTATCATGTAGATAATAGTTTAAATTGATGATGCTATTGGATGCGTTAATTTATTTTTAATTATTTTACTATGTTAATAATTATTTGTATTGCTTTATTAAATCCTTTTTTGTTCTGAGATTTAGTGTGTCGAGTAAATATTTTTATAATTGGCCACTAATTTTAACTGAAGGATTGAGAGAAACTATGATTTTAATAATGTTGCGTTTTCCGAGAATTTCAAGTAAAAAATAGTTTATATTATACAAGTTTGTGTTTTTATAGAGACCAGTAGACCTGATTTTGTATTCAACTGAAGATATTCACCGTGTATCCTATTCTGATTGGATGAGAACTATTTGTAAATTATATCTACACAGTGAAATCTCTTAATAGCGGACACCTTCCTGGATCATAAATATATCCGTTTCTAAGAAGTGTCCGTTATTTGGAAAAATAGTTTAGACAATCATAATGCTTGAACACTGTTTAACCTATATGAACCTAAAGATTAATGAAAAATATGATTCGTAGCTTACTGTTCAGATTGCATAAAACACAGAACAATACGTAAATAAAATGAAATGTGAACAATATACCTTCTGTACTGTAGATGTGCGCACGAGCACAGACTAGACTGCTTGAACAACCCCCAAGGATGGCTCGTAAGGGGTGGGAAGTACGATCTTGAAGTACCGTAGTCATTACTACACTTTCACTAGATGGGGAAAGTGGGAATGCTCATATTTCACGCGAGATAATTGCATTCCTGACATTTCTACAGTAAAATACAGTAGCCTATATTATGAACTGATGGTTATCAATTTTTGTCCTTTGGTGATTTCTCTACATAAATATGTCTCTATAGCAGTGTCCGTATCTCTTATTGAGGAAGTCCGTTATTGAGAGGTTGTATCACCGTAAGAAACCATGTATTTTACAGGGGAAATTTAAGCTGTCTGCTATAGAGAAGAATCCGCTATTCAGAGGTATCCGTTAAGTGAAATTTCACTGTAATGCAATTGAAATATTTGAAAAAATAAATTTTTATCGCCAGGACAAAACAAAATAATACGAAAATTGCCACAAACATTGATCACACGGACACCTTTCTTATTCCTCGACCCATAGTATAAATATGCAAATAGTAAAAACGGGCAGTAAGATATATAAACAATATTTGATTAAAAAATAAAAACATTTAAATAAAAATACAAGGCAATTTTAAGCCCTTTTTACCAAGTTATCTGTACAAAGGCTACCATGGATAATATTTGTAAATAATGATTACCTTTTTTTATTCGTCATCTAAACACGTTTTTAATTTATTTGCTCTTTTTTATACTTGTCCGCTTTATATTTTATTATGCTATAAAATAGGGTAGTATAGTCTACATTTTTATGAGAGCATCATTGCCTTTGAAAGATAGATTTGTATCGATGTTTTACAGGCGTTTAATTTGAGTGATGCTAATAGCGTCAGTAATATTCCTTTGGGGCCAATTCTCCAAATAATCAGTAATTCGTCAGTTTTTGCCGTACGCGAAAACAAAATATTCAAGTCCACTGGATATGTGAACCAAATTCTCTCGAAGACTGGTCAGAACCTGAAGTAGAATACATGGCACATCGAGCATTCCTGATAGCGTTGAAAATATAAATATATGACACTAACAATAGTCATTCTAACCAACTTTTTATTTAACTATAAATACTGGGACACTGCTTAATCTTAAATGAGCTTAGGCCTTCATAATTGGAAGGTTGTGGTTATTGTGGTGAACTGGCCACAGCCGTTAAGTAAATCTTATAAGTCATTGACCAAGCTTTCAGCTCCCGAGATAATAAAATTAAAATAAATAATTATTTATATTTTGTGGTCCAACGTTTAATATAATGTTTATTAACTACGTATATTTAAGGGCAGGTGGGAGGTGGAAATATAAGAAGAAATACACCAACATTTTCGCTAAGAAAACTACAAGTAGTGAAAAACAACTACCAGTGCATTAGACCAGAACTTTAGCTACTTAGTGTAATACGAGCCTAGCGAGTTAGACTGCTCGGTCATCGTTACGAAGTCAAAAATAAGTCTATGTGCTTACTATACTGTAGGCCAATATTTAATTGTACCTTTAATTTTTCTTAGATACCTAATTTACATTTGATGACAACCATATTGTAAGCTAATGTTATAAACAAGTCTACTTTAATTAAACCACATAAACTATTCGTATTTAGTTTTAAAGTAGTTATATATTCAATTTCCCAATTTGTAACATCATGCGACATGGTACAGTAGTAATATAATGATTGAATTTATTTTCTAATTCGTTCAGCTGCGCTACGTTTTAAATTAAGGAATTTCTTATCTGATATTATATAGTACATTTATCAACACCCCACTCTTGAATAAAAGTTATTTCTTAATATTATTTTATGTATTTTTTATTTTATTTTATTGAATTTAATTATTTTATATATGTTTGTTTTCTTGGAATATCTTAACATAGGTCCTTCGTTACTCTTTGTGAATACAATTTAAAATAACAATTAAATTAATCTATACTATAAAAATAAAGAGTGTGTACCTGCCTATGTGTTGGCTATGAGCATTGCGCGATATTTATCTCAAGCAGAGGTCTGAAATTTAAATATTAGTAGCCTCTGTGTACGAATATGTGCACCTCAAATTTTGATAAGATTTTTTTAAATTTACTAATAATTGAAAAAATGTAGAAATATTAATGCTGCGAGAAACCTTTACAACATTTCATACACTTGTGAAATGCGGCTTATGGTAGCCCCTATGCAAAAACATGTGACCCTTGAAGCTGGAATTTTAAAATTTCAATTTGCCTCTTTTGTCCATTTTACCCATTTAAATCTTTTTACCCTTTTTATGTTATTATTATTATTGTTATTATTAGCACCGCGTCTTACTGTCCGTTCGGGTTATACGCTCTTACGCTAATGTGTAATGGTAGGGTGATTGTGAGATGAAATGGAGGACCTAGAGTTTAACGTGGAATCCGAACCACGGTGGAGGCCTGGCATTCCTCACATTCACAAGTTGTGATTAATACACGTTTTGTCAGAGGTAAAGGAAGGGTTTGGCAATCAGATGAATCTGTGCTGGGACCGGGAATTGAACCTTGGGCCCCCAGCACAGAAGTCTGACACCTTACCCCTAGACCATCAGGTCACCCCCTTTTTATGCTTTTAATGGTTTGACCATTTTTACCCTTTATAACTTTTTTTACTATTTTAATTTACACTTTTTACCTGTTTAACTACACTTTTTACATATTTCAAAAATTGATTAGATTTACTTTTTACTCTTTTTAATATTTATACCCTTTTCGCAAGTTTTACACCTGTTTAAACTTTTTACCCTTTTTATCTATTGGTATTTATCTAGGGATAAGCCAGGTAATTAATATAAAAAGGTGTAAAAAGTGCCAAAATAGCAACAAAAAAAGGTAAAAATGATAAAAATAAAAACTAATAAAAAATTGCAATAATACCAAAAGATAAAAATTGCATAAATATTCTAAAAGGACCAAACTGTCATAAATGTCATAAAGAGCAAAAAGGGCACCCTTGAGAAAAAATGCTACAAAGGGAAAAAAGGGTAAAAATGGTAAAAAGAGCAAAAATTAGACCTAATAAAAATAAAAAGCCTACTTAAGTTAAAAGGGATATAAGATATAAAATATTAAAAGAATAAAAAGTGGCAAAAGGGCCAAAAAGAAAAAGGGGGTTAAAATATTAATGAGTTAAATGGCGTAAATGGGGTAGAAAGGGTAAAAAGTGAAAAAAGTGTAGGAGTGGAACAAAGATTAAATAGGGACGTAAAGGAAAAATGAGCAAAAAGTTATTAATTTAGTGTAAAAAGGGTAGAATGTTAAAAGGGTGTAAAAAGTGCAAAAAGGGTAAAATGGTTAAATAGTGTAAATGGGGTGGACCTAGTAAAAAAATAAACGGGGAAGTAAGTTTAAACGGAATGATTACGATAGAAAAAAAAAAGTCAAATACTTTTGATTAGATTTAACTACAACCTCTTAACAACCAATTATTTATACTGTGACACTCTTCTTTCTTTTTTACTAGCACCAACAGTCAAGAGTTCAAAGTATTGTGTATATAGAAGTTATAACTTAATATTAAAAAGAATTGTCACCTTTTAAAACAGTGTTCAGATTATATTTTCAATTTGACAGTGTGTATTTGTCAGTCTACTTTCGCGTTTAGTATCACAATTTAAACCAACAAAGAATCAATATTTTAACATAATTTATAATTTGGTTTCTATTATCTGTGGTTTATTTTATATACTAAAACAAAGCTACTTTATAGATTCCCCTTGCGAAGAATGGGTACTCCAACTAGTTTAAAATAAACTACATTTTACTATATCCTATTCTCACTATTGCTATTATAATAATGATATTTTGTCGTCGATGTGTTGAATATTAGATAGGCTTCTTCTATCTAATATAAAGAAACAGGACTATGAATTGTGAATTTGAATAAATAAGACAACACTCTTCTGAAAAGAGTCTGATAAACTTGACTATGGACAATAAAACAAGGGCATTAAATATGTATTCAAGACCCAAATGACAGAGTCATATTCAAAAAGTGTAACTACTACATGAAACTTGTTGGTCTCGTAGGTGTATATGATATTGTAATGATGAATAACTGAAGAGGGAAAAAAGAGGAATAAGATTTGTATTCCCCTTTAGGGGGTTTAGATTATACAATTATGTAATTAAATAAATAGTCTAAGTGCATGTAAGAGGTATTTAACCCTGATATAGGAAATATGATCATTTCATAGGGCTAATCTTTGCAAGGACTTGTTAATCTAATTTTAAACTATAAATGTCTCTGAGATAGGATAGTTGTTAGTTTATTATTTTTTGATAAAAATGTTCCTGAGATAGGATAGTTGTTAGTTTGTCATTTTGAGCTTTAAATATTTCTTAAGTAGGATAGTTGTTAGTTGGTCATTTTGAGCTATACATGTCTCTGAGATAGTATAGTTGTGAGTTAGTCATTTTGAGTTATAGACTACATGTTCCTGATGTAGGTTAGTTGTTAGTCATTTTTGGCTATAATGTTCCTGAGATAGGATGGCTTTTTGTCGTTTTGAGCTCTAAATACTTCTGAAATAGGAAGAGCTATGCGGTCTAAGGCCTTATTTATCTAATTTCGCCACGTCCTAGTATCTGTCCAGAAAAAACCTATTTTAGTTACTCTATTGGGTGGTGAGGAAAATAGTATAATTTAGAGGAAATATACCCTCATTTTTGTGTAGATTGGGAAATCAATTAGTAAAAGCACACTCAGTACATTCGTACTCGTGAGGGATTCCAACACCGATATCCTCTTCACCGGAAAACAAGATTAGATTAGCTTAGCATTTATTGCGTGTGTCCACCGATGACGGTAAAAGGCCTTCCCTCTCAACTACCAAGAGATATAATAAATAGTTGTGGGGAGATAGTTGTTTGAATCCTGACTGTCTTTAGTTTCCCGCAGGTTAATTGTCATTTTGTTTTCTCCATTGCTTCTTTATGCTAATGCTGATACACTTCCATTAAAATAATCTTACACGTTCCTACTTCTTGAATTTAACCGTCAATGACCTCGGTGTTGAATGAACTAATTAAAAAAAAGAATTAAAAAAATTCAAATGACGCGCAAGGACGTCTGGAAAAGCCAAGCAGTGGCCGCAAAGAAAGAGGTGGTGGCCTACTCGTGCGAGGCACCTTTTCCTGTGAGGATATTCCATAAAGGTTTACGGTTTTGTTTGTTTCTAGGGGGCTGGCACAGGAAGCCTCAAGACCCACATCCTGAATAAACTCGAACTTTGTTGCCACACACACACACACACACACACACACAAACGCATATGTTTCTTTGTTAAATCAAGTTTAGTAAAGATATCAGCTCTCGTGATAAGATTCAACCACCAAACTATGTAAAGAAATACCCTTTTCCTCATATAAAGTAAATAATGATGTCGGTTTAATTCAATTAAGTAATCTCAAATTTAAATTCAAATTCACGATTTGGATACACGACCTTAAAAAACTAGTCTAAACTCGAGAACGTAACCGAGTTGTTTATGTTGCTACACTCTCAATTCCCTTGTTTATCGTTGAAGGGGTGAACAGGGTTTGAACCCAGGTAAAGTGGGGAGAGGCAGAAAAATCCATATGTCATTTTCGATGTGGAATGGGATGAAGATGGTAGTTTTCGATAAAGTTATAAATCATATTGCAAAAGCCACCCACATTGAACCTGTTCAAGACTCGAACCTCGACATCCCCTTCACCAACAATCAAGACTATAATTAATTCTTCAATCAAAGAATGTAGGTAAAAGATGTGCTTGGACCCGCTATTATAACGGCTATTTTGTGATCAAATTAAGAAGAAGGAAAAGTATCAATGCAAACTAAATGATATATTTATAGCCGACTATCATTAGTTTGTTTAGTATACATACATTTTTGCCATAGTTTTTTAAAAATATTTTTGCACCGTTTAACTTGAGTAAGAGTTGAGTTATTATTTTTAGCCAAAGATAAATATTTTATTTGAAGATTAATTATTATTTTTAACCAAAGAGAAATATTTTACTTGAAGAATAAGTTATTATTTTTAACAAAAAGGAAATATTTTATTTGAAGAATGGATTATTATATTCAACCAAAGGGAAATTTTTTATTTGAAGAGTGAGTTTTTATTTTTAACCAAAGATAAATATTTTATTTGAAGAATAAATTATTATTTTTAACCGAAGGGAAATATTTTATTTGAAGAGTGGGTTATTATTTTTAACCAAGGATAAATATTTCATTTGAAGAATAAGTTATTATTTTTAACCAAAGGGAAATATTTTTATTTGAAGAATGAGTTATTATTTTTAACCATGGAGAAATATTTTATTAGAAGAATAAGTTATTATTTTTAACCAAAGGGAAATATTTTATTTGAAAAATGAGTTATTATTTTTAACTAAAGAGACATTTTTTTAATGATTTATTATTTTTAACCAACGAGACATATTTTATTTGAATAATGAGTAATTATTTTTAACCAAAGAGAAATGTTTTATTTACAGGAATAAAACCATGCAAAAATTAGGGTTTCCATGGTGATGTAGGCAAAGAATGAAATGCTGAAAATTTGCTGTAAAATTAAGGTTATCCTTGGAAACTACTATTTTTCTGATATCCTGAACCTCTAACCTTAAAAATGAGTGGTCTTTTGTCAAAATAGATTCAGTCATTTTCTTACAATTTCAGTTACCGGAAAATGCCTTATCAAATTATACATAAAAGCAGAGGCAAATATTTAAAGACAAAGAAGAGGAATGATAAAAATCTACAATTCAATATATATATATATAACCTAATATCATCGGTGTGCTTAGTAAATAGACAAATAATTTATGTAATCTTTCTATTTGTTGTACCATACCACTAAAGTAAGAGTTGAGTTGATATTATTTGTAAAGAGATAGAAATATTTTATCTACATATTATATACACTCATGTTCAACTCAAGGTTTCCATTGTGATGCAAACAAAGAATGAAAAGCGGAAAATTCTTGGTTAAAATCAGATTTTTGTTGGAAACTACTATTTTTCTCAACATCCCGGGTACCAACCTTTAAAATGAAAGATCGTTTGTCAAAATCTGTTAAACCGTTTTCTCATAATTTCTAATACCAGAAACGGGCTTATCAAATTATACATGAGACTAGTGTTTTCTATGAGTATTGATTATATATATAAATATATATATATATATATAAAATTTACAGCTTCAAACTTGACTTATGAATACGTAAAAGTAGATCTGGAAGTTTTTAGAGTGGTCAAATAAGGCCCTTCCTATGAAAATTGGACTGAACTCAATGTAACGATAAACTTCAAATTGGTGTCAAAATTGAACATATTCATCATCATGTTTTGGGTCACGTGGTGATTTTTCTTCCTCAGCACGAATATTTTTTTTTTGAAATCGTATTTGATGCATTAAACATTAGTTTCTCCATAGAATAGTTTATATGTTTTTTTAAATTTATTTTTACAGCAATAACTTAATTCAGAAAGTCAAGTAGGTCTATTAGATAGATCGTTTTTATAATGGGTACTTAATCTTTAGTTTCAAAGCCAAATGATTTTAGCAGTACAGGACTTACAAGCTTACTTAACTCTGACAAAAACGAAACACCCATCATCACGCACTGCTGACTGAGGTAGGATGTTGGATGGTGAGTTAGTTTAAAGTTAAGGATATATTTTAGTTGTAAGAAATGTTAGTTTTCCCCCCTCACTTTGTTGTAGTAAAGTGGGATTTTGATAAGACGAAACATTTAAAAAATTCAAACACATCTTTTTGTGCTCTTCATTGAAAACATTTTACTATATTATTAGTATTATTTTACAGTTATAGCTAGTAACAAACAAAAGTTTGAGTTTAAGATCACATGACTTAACGTATGAATACATGAAAGTATGTCTAGTAAATTTTATAGCTTACTATAAAAATTGGACTGTAGCTAAGAGAGTCATTCACTTGAAACATAATATCCGCGTCGATGGGCGCGTGGACTATAAATAAAGCTATTTGCTAGTGACTGGGAGGTCATGGTTCGAATCCTTGTGGGATGAACATAGGGTGACCTTCTTAAATTGTCCCTTACTTCACCTTCATGCAAACGTGGATGCATTTAATTTAAATTATACATTCCTCACCACTACTCCATGAGCTTAGTTAAAATGTGTATGGCTCGGAAGAGTAATAGTAATTATTGGTAGATAAAAAACTAAGTGCAGACATGAGTCTAAAGTCTTCATTTTTTATGAAACTTTATTTATCTTATACAGTAATTAATATTGAATGAGTAAAAATCTTGTTCTTATTCCCCTATGGTAGATAAATTAAATAAACGGTTTAATACTTGGAAAACCGGTGGATGTCTAAGTAGAAATGGATCTAGTTTGTACTCAAATCGTATGATTGATTTTGTTATCGAACATAATCAAGGTTGTAAATTATTTCTAAGAAGTGGAATGTTTTTGTTTTTCCCTCTCAACCTTGAATATGTACGAGCACAATATGTACTCAGATAAAAAATGATGCAAAAAAGAACAAAGGAAACAATTGAAATAACTAGAATGATAGAGAAAGAAGGTTAGAACTGATGTGAAGGATATAACTACTGTAGGCCCATAAACACTAGCAATAGTAATAAATAAAACCTATCATGAAGGCGTATTAAATAGATCGAAAAAACTAGCTAAGATAGACCACAATAATCCGGGAAATTGTTTTAAAGGTCACTTGTTCTATGAAATGTGGAATTAATTGAAATCATGCGCTACCTTACATGGATAGCATAACATCATTCTGATTTTCAGATGGATTTTTAATGGTTTTTATCTTAAAATTGAAAGAGACATTTCTGGTGTAAAATTTTACAGAGTTAATAAAAAAATATACCAAACCTTACTGTACAAAATATCGTGTTTTAACTAAGCTATACATTTTCAAAACAGCTTAGGGTAGATTGTTTTCGATATTTATATCACAGACGTTAATTAAACTTTCTTGCTTTAAAATCAAATAAACAGACGTGGCACCATAATAGATTTTGACTAAATATTTCCAAAATGTTGGTTAGTGATATTATTTTATTTCTAAATCCTTTTGCATTTCATCCCTATGGTATATCTTTCACATATTGCAAAGTTTTACCATCCTAGTTTCAAAATATTACTTTCTTTGGAAAATCAACCATCTATGTTAAGTTATATTTAGTTTGTTTGGCCAGCAAATGAAATTACTAAATTTCATGTATATTTTAAACACCATGAACTGTATTTAGATTCTCTTTTTAAAGTATTCTGGTTTTGGAAAATTATATTAATACATAGCTTTCTTAATATTATATAGGCCTATATAAATGGCAATATGTGGATATTTTTGTCATGATTAATATGAAAATAAATTAAACACTCGTTCAATCAGTTGAATTATTTGAGCAAGGCTAATATATCATTAAAGAATTACAACAAAAAATGTTATATGTTTAGATAGGCCTATAGTACAATTTTTGATATGAAAAAACTTTTAGAAAATATAAATGTATTTTTTGCTTGAAGAAATGATATTATTTTACTATATTAATGTTTTTTATTTTATAACATTGATACTATTTATAAAAAAAGTGACAGCTGCATATTATAAGACTTGATTTATTAACACGCAAAAGTAGGCCTATATCTCGTAGTTTTTCCAGCTGACAATAAAGGTTTTCTTTATAAAATTTGATTGTATTTAGAACTAATGTATTTTCTCCCGGCCTGTTCCGGTATTGTTCCATCCATATGAAATTCAACGTAAACTTTCTAATCGCAATATTGAATAACTCCACGGCTTACAGATTATATTTCTTTAAGATATGACCCCCGTTGAACTTTCAAGGCTGTTATAAGTAGTAGGAGTAGAGAACTAGAAGAAAGGACGATAACATGCACCTTTTTTTTTATCAACAGTGATAACATTGAACTATATTATTAATATGTTTTATATATAAACTATATATATATATAATATATATCAAAAGTGGCAGCGGTAGACTATATGACTGGAGCTGCGAATTATTCAAGTGATTTTAGTAAATTTTATAACTTTTTTTAAGCACCACGTCTTACTATCTGTAAGTTACAGACTATAAGCATATGTACTATTTACGTTAATGAGCTGTGGTGAGGAAGGTTGAATTTAGATAAAGTGTACCCGCATTTGCATGGAGGTAGAATGGGGAACCAATTTTGAAAAAACCACCCTCAATACACCCAACAGGGACTCGAACCCGAATCTCCCTGTCATCGACAGTCTAGTCTAACACGAGAGTTACGACTTTTTAGAATATGCAGCCACCAAAGCAGGTAGCGTAAAGCTTTTATATACGGTTATTCATAACAAAATTCTACGGTAGCTCTCATAATATAATATGTTGGTCCAACATAAAATCCAAAACTAAAACGACGTCCAATGCTTTAGTTTAGTCGGTAGCTCTTTTGCCAACCGAGTTAAGGGTCCCGGCTATCCGAATATGCGTTGGAGCGGGGGCTAAAGGTGTCACCCTCATTAATTTTGTCATGGACTTACTGGTTACTAGGAAGCCAGGGTTCAAATCTTTGAACGGTTGAAATGAGATTTTTTTAAATCAAAATAGTTTCCCACTTTCTCTTCACACAAATAAGAGTGCATTTACTCATCCCTAATCAATTGGTGTAAATATGTGGATAGCACTAATAAGTGGCAAGACATGATGCATAACAACATACACAATTGAAGTTTCCCTTCCGGTATAAACGAATTTACCTTTGGTAAAATTGGGATCTCCCTTTTCAGTTTGTTTGTTCTTGAATTATGTTAGCTTGTTTTTTTATCGTCGCATCTTACTACCTGTTCAGGCTATACGCATTTATGATAATTACTCTAATGGGGTAGGGACGAGGATGGAAGAATTTTATAGGTAGTCTACCCCCATTTACGTGGTAGGCTAGTAGGAAAAACCGCCCTCAGTAGAAACAACCGGGATTAGAACCTTGATCTCCCCGTCATCAGCAGGCCAGTCTAACACGAGTGGGATGCCTTAGACTATACGTTCATTGAAACGGGTGCTGGCTAGTTAATCGAGTAATAAATAATGCAACCGGTTGGTTAATTGCGTTAAATGTAATCGAAAAAATTGTTTTAACTAAAATTGCTCAATGGACTGTCCTGACTCGAACCAAGTTCTTCAACCCTGAAACCTGTCTCCATAACCCCGAGGTCGGACGTTCCACCAGTGTGACTGTGTCTTTCCTCCGACTGCCACGCTGGTTGTGTTATGACGGTGTTTGTAGGAGAGAGAGAGAGATAGCTACCGTTTCTTGTGGCTAATTCCCTTCCCTCTTCCCCTTGCCTAAGAGGGGCCAGTGTCTGTAATCTAGCCGGCGACCGCCCGGCCATCAGCCGACACCTCGGAGCTAGACGCGGTAACCAACCTCACGTACACACCAGTGGCGTGCAAATACGGAGGTTAGGTGTCGTTACCTTATTTTTTTTTTTATCACCGTGTTTTCCTAGCTGTTCTGGTTATATTCATGTATGGTAATTTGTCTAATGAGGTAGTGATAAGGAAAGAAACCATTTCAGAAGTAATCTAACCGCATTTGAGTGGAGGGAGAGGGGGAAACCATTTAGGAAAAACCACCCTCAGTAGATCAGACCACGATTCCAATCCAATTCCCTCTGTCATCAGCAGGCCTGTCTAACATGAGCTTGACGCCTTAGACCGCTCGTCCACTGAAGCAGGCTGTGCGCTACCTTACTTGACCCCGGAGCTGTGGTATCAGAGCTCGAGTCCTTGAAGGATGATTTTTTTTTTCACAGTATGTGGTCTTCTGTCTTCTATTTAAAAGGTTAATTAAGAGTTTGGTTTCAGTATGTTTTTTTCATGTCGTTTCACCCATCCGTGTTTTCCTCATATTTACACTGACGAGGTAGGAAAAAGGGAAAGCGCAAGAAATCATCTAGGAAAACCCACTCCAGATACATTGCCTCTAAAACTCTACTTACCTCATTCTTATTCCATTAACTTAATTTAATATATTATTTGCATAACCTGAACAGATACTAAGATGGTGAAAAAAATCCCAGCACCTTTAAAAAATAGTGTCAATGATACCTGCATTAGGGGCCACGTAGACTACATATTTGGCTTATCTAGTCTGGCTTTCAAGTGATGGGTATGTACGGTAGGGTGGAATGAAAACAGGGGTTAAAACACTTTTTTTTAAACTAAGTTTTCTAATAGGGTGCAAAAGTTGCCTTTTAGGATCAGTTTTAATACTGCAAAATTTTGAAGCTCTATGACAATTAACTTTTAGGTAAAAAAACCCAAAGTTTCAAAAATTGTTTTTGGACTATAATTTTTATTTTAAACACTTTAAATAATATTGATGACAAATATAAAAGCATATTTTTCATTTAAACCGTTGAAAGTTTTCCGAGAAGATATTTATTTGAGTGCAATATATTTGTTAATATATCAAATTTTGGTGATTTTTTTATGAAATTTCAATGAATACAATTATACTATCCAAAACAGATATAAATATTTTACTTGTGGATATATATGTGCTATAAAAGCAACATACATTCACTACAGGATAAAATTTGTCACTGTATATAAGTATATTATATTAAAAATATTCAACAGAATAAGAAAAAATGTCATTAACCTTATATTGAAATGTTCCTTACTTTCAAATATTGGTATCAATTTCTGCGATTCTATTTTCGCTTTTAAAAATCCATCTCTTGTGAGGCCCCACATACGGCCAATGATGATTCAGTAACTAAATTCACCATCCTTTTAACGGCTTGCGTATGACACGGATAAAGGGGAAAGTCTACTGGTGGAAGGTCTTTATTAGCTTGTGCTTTACCAGTGTTAGTCACAATTCCATCACATCCTACAGTAGTTATGTCTATGGGTCGGTTATTAACATTATAAAACAACACAATGCTATCCTTAATATCCTTTCCAGTGCTAGAACGTGGTGCCACATATCCCAAATATTTCGAACCAGTCTCTTCAATAAGTGACACATGTTCTTCTACAACGATTTTCCTGTTATATTTGCTCCCTATATTTTCCTGTACAAAAGTTTTGTCCCGCCTTCCATCAAAATAAAGTCCTTTGTTAGTTGTTGTAGTGCTTTCATTATGGCCTTCTATGCAGTTTTTTCGATTCTTTGACCTTTCTCTTCTAATCTTCATTCTAACAATTACTTTACTTTTGTCCTCTTCACTAATGAGGCCACTATCCTGAAGAACTGCACTCGCAATTGCTGCAGCAGCTCTATTAGAAACACCAGTTCGATCACATACTGAATTTACAGAAGGAAATTTCATGCACATTTTCAAACTTAGTGTTGCAATCTGATTGCTCTAAATTCGGAACCTTCTTTTCTTTCTCACATTTACAAAGTGCAGAATGTATACATTTGTAGGCAGCGATGTCAAAAAGAAGTTTACTCTCATCCTTAAATAAAATAAAATTTGATTCAAAAGCTTTAATTACCTTTCTATTTTTTGATCTGAAAATATTTCTATACCTATCATGATGTTTTCTAATCATCTGCAAGATACGAGTGTGGGATACAACAGGAATAAAAGCTCTTGACCACAACTTTTCAATTTTTTCTACCAATATTTCTGATATTTCACTTACGGTAGTTTCCTTATAAGCACTCTCTGTTTTTAGCCCATGCTTTATATTAAGATAACACTTCATTACTTCTTTATAGGTCAGCAGTAATATTTTACTAAGGTCTTTAGGATAGCCAAAAATAGAGCACCAGTGCATTGGCCGAGTCTGTACTGTTTTTGACATTACCATTTTTACTTTACTGTTACAAGATATACACAAAAGAAAATAACACTATTGTCTATACAGCGTAAAACCCGAACGGTTAGTAACACGCAGTGCTAAATTAATAATAAAAAAACTATAGTCTATAACACAAAAAGAAAAACTAGATGAAAAAACAACTCAAATGAGACTTTCACGTTAGAATTGTAGTACCACATCACAGCATGTAGCTCAGAAAGCCACCGACTGGAGTGGAGCTTGGAGCTACCCCTCCCTGTCTACTAAGCTGCGCTTGTCACAGCTTGTTCAAGGTCGCTCTATACCTCAGCTGTGCTACTACTTGTCACTTTCTGCTTGACATTGATGGAACGAAGAATATCACAGTTAAATGTTTAAGTAAAAATAAATTAATAACAAAAAATTTCAAAAATGTAAAAGATGTGCAAAAACCACAAAAAGTAAAAATTTCAACCTGTTTGTGGCACCTCAAAAAATTATTTGTTTGATTTGATTTTTTTGTCAATTGACAACAATAGTCAAACGTTTATTTTTATCTTTATTAGAAATTTTTATTCAAAAAATTATTGTCTTCAGAAATGTACCGAAAAAATGAAAAAAATCATAAATGTATTAAACTTCAATCCGTTTGCGGCACCTCAAAAACTTTTCTGATTGCTTTGATGTTTTAGTCAGTTCATTACATTAGTAAAAAGCAAGTTTATATCGCTATTAGACATTTGAATCTAAAAAAACAATTTTTCATTCCACCCTAATGTACGGGGTTTGAATCCTCACCGGGTGTACTGAGAATATTTTTTCTCTAAATTATTTCTCAATTTTTCCTCCACGCAAATACCCGTTTGTGATACACGCTTATGTACTAATTACGCTAATGATTTTAATGATTAGGAAGGTTATAGTTAGGGAAGTGTACCCGCATTTTCGTGGAGGGAAAATGTACATCCATTTTGGAAAAACCAGCCTCAGTACACCCGAGTGAGATTCAAACCTCAATCTCCCCTCTATCGGCAGTCTAGTCTACTGCGAGAGTAGTGCCCTAGACCATGCGGCCACTGAACCGGGTCTGCTCACAGTTGAGGACTTAGTGAAAACATAACTATGCAAGCTCGGGTGAACTGGGGTGGTTTCTCCTAAATGGTTTTCCACTTTCCCTCCACACAAATGCAGGTTCACTTCCGCTATGTTAAACCTTCCCAATTCTTAACCTATTATAATAATTAGTATTTAAGCTTATAACCAAACGGGTAGTAAGATGCGGTGCTATGTATTATTATTATTATTAATTGTTCATGCAACTCTCATGGTTTGGATAGTTATACTTAAGTTATGATTAAGACTTCTATTAGAACCAAATAATCATCATCATTACCATCACATCATCTCACAGGGTCGAAGTAACTGCGCATACATGGGTGTCCTAACCACAGAATATTGTTTCATATCCACCACTGCCAGTAAAATACCATGGATATCTATCTAGCCGATAAAACCCCGGTAGCATACCCTTGGGGAAAAAAACTCAACTTTTTTGGACAAAGTTTTTAGTATAAAATCTACCAAAAATACTGACTTTAATTCGCACTTAAATGCATCTCTCCTCATGTGCGCATTAAACGTTCAAATGTAATAAATACATAAAGACATGGACAAAATGAACGTTTATGTCACTTAACCACTTGTTGAATGCAAATAACGTTTCTGCTACCGTCAGTGAGAATCTTCATGGCACATTCATAACTGGTCTTTATTTTGTGTTTTTTGTGTGTGTTTTTTTTACCTGACTAAAACTCTTGTTTAGGAAAAAAAAATTATACTCTACTTAAGGGAGTGTAACCACTATACTTTCATTCTTTAGGAGTAAAAATAATACAACTCTTTTATCATGACTACTAATCGCAACATCAGACTATCACAAGCAGTCGATTAGAGAGCTAAGACTTTACCATCCGATGCGCTTCTTTATAAACACTGGGTTTGAAACATCTAGTTAAGATCACATCCGCTTGGAGCGGCCATGTCTGCTCAGTTTGACGTGTTTTTTTCAAAACACTGTGATCTAGCTTGGAAGTTGTTACACTTGGCTTCTTTAAGAAAATGTATGTAATAAAACTACCACTTTTATTTAATGAGTGTTAATTTTTGGTCGGAATCATTGTGTTTCGGGCATCTAACTACTCGAGTTCTACACCATAAATCTGATTAAAGAGCACATGTGTTGTTAATATAAGTTATTGTTCACGTCCTGTATTCCTATTAGACGTAAATAATTTGTATAATAATTTAATAAGGATTATTTGGGTTTGAATTTTACATAATTTTTATTATGAACACGTTAATTTCTTAGTAATTGTAGCCATATCCTCAGTGAAGATTCTCATGTTGCTTGAATTTATACAAAATGTACAAAAGTGACATATTAATGAATATAAATTAATCAATGTAAACCGCACAAATGATAAAGATACATTCTAAAGGAAACAAACCAAAATAAACATTAGATAGATAGCATATTTTTAGGAGTGCATTATGTATAAGATGATATAATATTCATAAGATTTATTTTAGTACTTAAAAATATCTAACATAGGGAAACAGGATGAGGATGAAATACTTCAAAGAATGGTATGACCATTTGCCTGAATAGAGACTAATAAACAATATCATTGGACAATATTGTATTGTTCATTAGATAAAAAATAATAATAGCTGTAATAATGATAGCGTTTTATGAATTTTCCAAATTTATGATATATCCATACGTGACATACAAACTAGCTTAAACAAGGCAAATCATTTTAACTAAATACTTGACCTTGTCACCAAGACCTCGTATAATAAATATCGTAGACCCCTTTTATTAAAGTTAGCCCTTCCGCACACATAATATTATTTTAAAAGGCAAAACCTAGAAGAGAGACTGAGTCTTCTAGACCTATGCTCAGCCTTTACGATCTATAAAACCTATTGCTTTAACGTAATGATATATATATATAGTGCGTACGGGTGTACTAAACGTGGTGGAAAATAATATATTAAAACTGACAGAATTAGCTCAAGATTGAATCTTTATCCGGGTGGCCGGGTTTCAACTCCCTCTCGTGTGATTGCCCCCTTATCATTAATTTTCATGGTTTTTTCTTTAAAGTTACCCATCTGAGTCTGTATCCTTAGCGTACTTAGTGTACTAGCCTGCCAAATAAGATTAAGTTACCCTATAAGTTGGTGACCCTTGATATACTTAAGCTATTATTATTTTAACTAGTATAATATAAGCCTGTCTGTGACAGGCGAACGAAACTTGACTAATTAGGATGCAACTTATATTTTTAGTATAAGCTTAAAAACATCAAAACCCACACTGCGTTATTTTCATTCATGAAAGTCTTTAAAATAATTGCAATTAGAAAAAATATATATTGAAAATCCCGCTATTTTAGGTTCAGTACCGTGGTCTATACTATAAGTGCGCAGTGTTTCAATTTTCTAGGGCATCGAAAGGCATAAAAATAATTTCATAAGAAATTTATTATAAATGTTTATTCAACCTGCAAAGCTTGTTGCATTGAAAATAGATTGGTCTGAATTAAAGCTAGTGGTTTTGAAGTGTTTATAGCCAAACAAATTTATTTGTCCAAGATAAATATAATATAGCTCCAGTAGAAACATAACCCACTTCTGTGGCCGCATGGTCTAACTCACCACTCTCGCAGTAGACTAGACTGCTGATGACGGGGAGATCTAGGTTCGAATTACGGTCGGGTGGACTGAGGGTGCTTTTTCCAACATGGTTTTCCACTCTCCCTCCATGCAAATGCGAGTACACTTTCTCTAAATATAACCTTAATAATCCTCAAAACCATTAGCGTAATTAGTAGATAAGCGTATAAGACGGACGGGTAGTAAGACGCGCTGCTATAAAACAGTAGAAACATAAAATTTTAATTTTATCACATGGTGATATCAACAGTTCTTGAATATCTATCATGAGCATAGTGGCATTAGATGACACACATTTTAAATTAAGATAAAAATGTGTCATTAAATTCCAGAGCACCTTTGACACATATTCAACAGCTGATGAAGTCACCATGTGGAAAAAATTAAACATAATGTTTCTACTGGAGAAATATTTTATCTATTTTGGCCAAAAAAAGACTTTGCTATAAAAACTGCAAAAACACTGCCCTTAACTTGTGTCTCCTACATCACCACATTAAGGAATCCTTGGCAATGATAGTCTAATATTATACCTTGACAGCTCAATGCAGGTAAACCTATATTTCAAAGCTAAAACTGCTATTCAAACCTTAATATTTAAGTTCATATCACATTATTAGAATATAATAAATATAGTAAGACTCACCATTCAATGGAGTAGCTGAATCTGATTTGGCAGGATAGTACACTAAATACTCTAAGGATAACTAAGACAAAGGATAGTAGTGTTTAAATGAATTCATCAGCATTCATATGAAGCGAAGGGAGAGATTTGAAGCCCAACCCCCTGGATGAAGATTCAAGCTCACTGACAAAAGTGAATTCTTAAATTTTTAAATAATTAATTTTACTTTCACCTTGCGTCACTCACTACCCATTCGTTATATACGCTTATATAAAAATTGTACTGTAACATGTGGGACCCACTTTAACGGTGGACAGGACAAACAAAAATAATGAGAAAGTGTTTAGATAAACGTGTCCCATTTGATATTGTTTTCTAATTATAGTCATGTCTAAACTCCAGTAATGTGGAGCAGCTTAGCATTATAGGAAGTGCTCAAAATGGCCACCTTCCGCCTTAATGTAAGAAGTACTGTTATGCAATGTATTTTTGAAAGAGTGCGTCATTCTACGACATGCAATGTAATGTCTTCCTCATGGTTCCAAGGAGTTTAGACGCTGAGAATAGATTTAGACTCTAGAATACCTAAGTTCACATTCAGGGGTTGTCTTTAAATAATAGAATACCTTTGAGAGGACTAGTTTTATTAATTCGATATTTATCAGAGCAATTTTCATAGGAAGATCCTTTTAAAAACTGTAAATTATTTTTGTGGTCAATAGTTATAATATAGTTCTATATTATCAGTGATATTGTATAGATAAATATTGATAATATGTATCAAGAGTGACAGATACAGATCACAGGACCTGACGCAAGAAGACCTGAAAGTAGATCTAGTAACTTTTCTAGCTGTCACATGAGCTTCTTATTTTGAAAATTATTAGGCAGTATATTGCAAAGCAACAACTGTATTATCTTTCATATTTCATTTCTTATCAGATTATTAAAATCTATAATCTCCTCACCAAAATTTTCAAAAAGGTTTTCAAAAATATTATTAATATAATTATTATTTTAGCACCACGTCGTATTACCCGTTCGGGCTATACGTTTATGTATTAATTACGCTAACGGTTCTAGGGATTAGAAAATCTATATTTAGAGGAAGTGTATCCAAATTTGCGTGGAGGTAGAGTGGAAAATCCTTTTGGAAAACCACCCTCAGTATACCCGATCAAAATTCGAACCTCAATCTCCCCTTCATAGGCTATTTAGTCTACTGCGGGAGTTGCATGTCAGACCATGCGGCTACCAAATAGATTTATTTTTATTATTAATGTTAGCGATTGTCTTGTGGAATCTCACCTATCTTGCCATCGCTCCGAGTTAAGACTAATCCACTCCAGTTATGGTGTGAGAACAAGCTTCCCCCAGTTGGAAGATCAGAAGTAGAAGTGGACGACGCATTCACGCTCAGGATCATGTCCAAGACCATCATCCTACATAGACAAGTGCTCAAAGAAGTTCGACCGCAAAACCCATGATCAAATCGATTTTAGGCGGTACTGAAAGATATATTTACGATGGGTATACGCTTTCATCCTGCTATCCGATTGGTAGATATCTAGGGTGGTGGTGTATTGTACTAGATTAAGCAATTTTGTAGGCCGTGTGCTACTGTAATGTGTGTTATAAAAAGTGCACGTAGTATAGACCTACACCCAGGGCAGTTTTAAGAGTGAGGCCCGGGACAAAACAAATCTGAGATCCCCTTTGTGCGGCAGTTATTCAGTTTTAGCATGAAGCCGTTTTAATATATTGGTACGTAATGGTAATTATATTTATTACTTAATAATTTTTCATGTTTTATGGAATATTGATCAACCCATTAAATGATTGTACTTTATTAAATGCAAACAAATTAAGTTAACAAAGTAAATTCCTCTTTGCACTATAACACTATTAGTTTTCTGTGGACCGACAACAGTACCACAATGAGTTAAGGTTTTCAGGAATCTGGAATGGAATCCTATCACTAAGCGAATACTTATTGCTGTAAATTATCTGTACATTATTTGATGCGAAATTTAGAATAATAACTGTAATAATTGAATTTAATAATTGTAGGGGGTCCTGGAATGTGAGGCCCAGGGAAATTCCGCCCCCCTCCCCTCAACTCAGATGCGTCCCTGCCTACACCGAACAAAGGCCTGTCGACGTCTGTTGTTGGCGGTCTGCTTTACATATTTAAATCCAACCGTTGTGGTCAAACTGTCTTGTTACTGGTTGTAACTACGGCCAAGCAGACAGGTAATCGATATGCATAGGGCCCATATATACAAGATAACTAATCTCAGACGACTACAGGGTGGTCTTTAAAATATTTGATATTTGTACACTCTTTTGGGGGAGAGGAGGATATTTGGCCCTGTTTCTATCGACGAAAATTCTGTTGGGTATTCTGAAGGAATATAATGACCCAATTGGGCGCACTGGAGTCTATGAGCTTTCCAGAGAACCCACCACCGATGGTCGCGAATTCTATATTGTCAAGCTTATAACTGACCGGGCTTGCTGGAGACGTCGATATTGAGGTTCATACTTCTCGCCACGTCTTGTATCCCACCCAGTCTGTCCACATTTGTACGAAAGTAGAGTGAGAAACAATTAATTTTTTTTCAAACACACATCTTCAATGTATCCAACCGGGATTTTAGCCCCGACCTTCACAATACCGCCAAACCAAACTAGATGAGCTTTACGTTTATAGTCTGATGCTGATTCCTATTCATGTTGAAACATTTCTTAGTCTGGGTCTTCTTATCTTACCGGATTGTGTGTGGGGAACTGACTCACTGATTGAGGTTTTGGACAGGTTGTGGTAGATGAAGCAGATGAAGGTATATTAATAGTTAGAAAGGATGTAGATGAGACTCTTTTTCAACCTCAACCATCGCCATAGCCAGAGCCAAATATGACTTTTCTTAAAGTTAGATTTAGGTATATAGTCCGATTTAGATAGCAAGGATTTTTCTTTTCTTTTATAATAGTTACTAAAACAATTTTAGTTTCTTTATAAATAAATGTATGTGATCTGTAGCTTTTAATTTTGAGAATTATTATTAAAATTTCTAAAATAATATAAAGTGATAATATAGTAAAATATCAATGTTGACAAAAAAAGAGTTTATTTTCAAAAGCTTTCTTCTTACCAAGATCATACTATATATACACGCTCATAATAACTTTTTTTTTAAATCAGGAACACAATAGGAAGGACTATATCTGCCAGTTACCAATGTTAATAAAACTATTTCCCCGTGTTTATACGTAAAGTCATGTGATCTACAGCTAGGCCTATCGCTATTGATATAATAATAGGCCTAAAAATAATAATTATTATTCTTGTTTATTTATAACCGCTTCTTACTACCTGCTTGGATTATACGCTTAAGTACTCATAACGCTAGTGGGCTAGGAATGGGGAAGGTTGAATTCAGATTATGTAAAACCACATTTGCGTGGAGGGAGAGACAGAAAACAATTTAAGAAAGACCACCCTCAGTTCACCCGAGCGAGATTCGAACCTCAATCTCCCCGTACTCGGCAGTCTAGCTCAACACGTGTAATGAAATATATTTTCATTTAGTAATAGTTTTAATCAAAAGTTCCCACCATGAATAGATTCCAAATTAATGAATTGTTTCAGAACATAAAACTAAATTTATCTAGATGTGTTTGAAAATATCCTCACACACTTGGATGATCAATTTTTGTTATGTTTTTTGTTTTGTTTACGATGGCTCTATGACGTCAGCTTATATTTTCCATTGCTTAAAACGTCCCCCTACACCCCTATTGCAAACACTTGTGAAATATGACCACTTTGAAAATAATTTCTTTCTCTCTTCCTCCCTTATGGAACAAATATAATATGGTGTAACTTAAATACAGAGAGAAGCCTCTAGAAGGATTTCTTTCAAACTATATACTCAAAAAGAAGGCTCCTCTCTTCATTCGGTCCGCAACCTTACCGAAGAACGGTCCACGGAACTTTGATATCGCTAATGTATAGTACAATTTTCAAATTCAGTCCACAACGTGTTAAGCTGCCGTATCGGGTGTGCAAATAAAATTATTCTGAATAAACTGGATTTAAATTAATAAAAAACCAATTTCAACAAATCAGCCTATTTTATATAAGGTAGGAGGTGGTTATAAGGCCCTACAGGAAATAAGGCCCAGTTGTTTTAAAAATATCCCGCCAAACTTCCTGGTAGATATTCGTGCCATCACGAAGCTAATACATCGACATCAGCAGAAAACTTGTAGACTCTATTGTGTTCAGTACAGCGTGTGTCTAAGAATTGGCATGTGAGAGTTATCCTCTTTTTATAACTTTTCATCTCAAATAAAGCAACGATTTTATGTTAGTTATTTATTATACTTATTGTTATGATAGTAAATGTTAATGTACTTAATAAGCAACACCATCATGTAATGAAAGTTGGTTTCAGATAATTCCTGTATTCGTTTCGATTAGAAATCAAAGTGTCGTGCTATCAGGAAATAAGGCCCACCGAAAAGACAAGTTCCATGGATTTTAAAGCACACTACTCCTAACATTTCCGATTTTAATTCTCAAAAGGACAAATCAGTTTTGACTACTGGCCTCCAATTAGTTCGAATTTTATTTTACTCCCCAGGCACTAGTATTAAGGGGTTAGGTAGCCCTCAGAGAGGCTTCAACTGCAGTTGAAGAATATAAAATACAGAAAACAATTGACTCCTTACAGAATGATGACACTTTTACCAGAATGTGAAAACCCAATTTATTAGATCATGGCCATGAATTTACAAAATAAAAAAAGTAAATTTAGATAATTTATTAAAACTATAATTAATAAGCAAAAAAGTTTTTTTTTCTCCATCCGTTTTCAACATAACTAAGCGGAACAGTTTCGGTGGTTTTGCTAGATTACAACAGCAGCATGCTCGCTATTACATTGGCGAGCTCAGTAACCACTAACCATGAACCGTCGCTTCTCCTATCACGTAGAAAAAGAGACGATTATTATTACATAATTACAAAAGTTGTAATTGATGAAGGATAGGAAAGGAAGATGCATTTCAGAAATATATAAGTTTAAAAAAATAAGTTTATTAAAAAAGCAAACAAAAAGATATAGAATTACATATGAGTGAAAAGATTTTAATCCAATTAATTAAAGATAACTATTCTCTTATCGAGGTAGAAAACATTCAGTTGGACGAACAGATATCAACACTTAGTAGATAAGGAACCAACAGAAGTCAGATAGAACATTGTGTTTAGTTTATTAACTCTAAATTGCGTATAACCCGAACGGGTAGTAAGACGCGGTGCTAATAATAATAATATTAACTCTAAAAATAGGGATCTTCGCTCTTACTCGTACGAAGGAGCGTCTGCCTCAACTCAGGAAATACAATAAGAAATACAAATTAAATTAAGTTTTAGGCAATATACATAAAGACAATCTAGCTTAGCTAATGCCCGACTAATACCTGAAGGATCTAATCAAGAATGATGGTGAAACCATAGAACATAGAAACATAGTATCAAAACTTATATTTTTAGAGTTACTAAGAAGATTGTTATTTAAGATAGCTAGCTAGCTAGCTTGAGTTAACCCCCATGGAGCGTTACGAAAACCTAAGAATAGTTTCCTATAAGAGGAGATTTCATTTTTACAAATAATAGATGGCTAAAACTCAGGCATCTACACAGGGATTTTACTATGGCCGATCATTTCCTAATGAGTACTGCCAGGACAATCAGTAGTAAATTTATAGATTTACCCATAGCTAGGATACACAATAACTAGTACAAACTATCTTTGAACACTTAGGTACATATGGCACCTGAAGGGGCTGGAACAAAGCACTATCCCCGTGGGCCACTACTCCAATCTAGTAGTGCTCCCACAGGTTGCGTACCGTAAATATCAACACAAAAAGGGAGACAATCGTGACTGCAATTAGTCACTGACCTAACTAGGTCAAACAAGAAAACGTTAGATGATTTGATTGTTGCCATAAGGAGATTCTAAACGTGATCATACCGTTTAGGGTGTCATAATCATTTCCTGATAAATAAAACAATGTCTTAAGGACTTAGAAAAGAAAATCAGATTAATGGGCTCAGTTAACACAATCACTTGGTCCTATATATATATATATATATATATATAGAGAGAGAGAGAGAGAGAGAGAGAGAGAGAGAGAGAGAGAGAGCATAGAGCCCTCATCTATATCCTACGCCTTATGGGCATAGGGAAATAACCGTCAGACTATCTGACCCAAGAAATTATGTGCGATGGACATGGAAAATAACGTCAGACATTCTGGAGGAAAAACTATGGCGTAAAAAACTTCAGCACCAAAGACTCTACTGGTGGCCACGATGTGTCAGGCATAGGTCTCACCGCCACGTCACAGAGGAAGCCTCTTCTGAGACTTAAAGTATCTGTATCTTCTGTTTAGAATCTACATTAGATTCTAAACTCAGTTGTTATGCCGATCAGACATATTTTGATGTATTATAATGTCTAACTTTATTTTTTTATGTCGATCAGACATAGTTTATTGTGTTAGGATGTCTGAGTTATTTTCTGTGCCCATTGGTCTGCTGGGACAATCTTCCTCGAAGCTTGGGCATTCACCGGGAACATAAATCCACAGTGAGCTAACAGCTGCCACATCTTGTTAGAATATATTATTACTTGTTATCTTGTTTTAATTGTATTTATGTAATTTTGATTGTAGATGTCATATCATAAAAATGACAAGCTATAGCCATATTTTTCTCTTTGGAACATGCGTAGAAAATATCGTTTTGTAAAACAAAGTTGCTCATTGTTCCAGAGTATTGTAAAACGATGGGTAGAAATGCCAAGGTCTGAGAGAAAAGTGGGACCAACCTATGATGGAAGAAGTCCTGAGGTTACTCAGACGGGGAAAATCGCAAAGATACGTAGAAAGTAAATTATATCCCAGGCAGAAATCTGAGGAATCACTTGAAATCGGGTTCATCTGAACGAAAGTTGGGTAAACGAAGCATTCTAACTAGTGAACAAGAATGTGACTTAGAGAACCAAATAATACGTTTATCTGAAATGAGATTCCCACTTAAAACCGTAATTTTACGCCAGTGTGTATACAGATTTGTTGAAAAGCATGGCATTCCACATCCATTCAACAAAGAAGAGCAGCTAGCAGGTAGGGAATGGTACCGTGCCTTCATGCGTCGTCATCCACGTCTTTCCACGAGGAGAGCACAATCATTAAATTCAGCTAGGGCTCAAAAACTGAATCGTGTGATTGTATAAGACTATTTCACCAAGCTTGGCGACACTATTGCTTCATTATATTTAAAAAGCCGACCACAAAACATTTTTAACAAGGATGAGCAAGGGGCTGGGCTTACGCTACATCATCAGCAGTCAGTTTTATCAGAAAAAGGAACTAAGCGAGTGAATCTTGTAGCTCAAGAACACGCGGAAAATGTGACTGTGGTTGCATGCACAAGTGCTCTGGGTCACGTGATACCACCACTGGTTTTATTCAAGGTTGTAAGGTACAGACAAAGTTTCATATATGGACCGCCCGCTGGCTCAGTTGTAGAAATTACAAGCAAAGGCAGCAGGACAACTGAAGTTTTTGTCAAATAGATTGACCATTTTGGTAATTTAAAACCTCCTGGCCCCACACTGCTCATTCTCGATGGAGCAAAATGTCACCTTGACATTTCAATTATCGATAAAGCAGATGAATATGACATTACTTTGTTTTGATTACCGTCCAACACGACTCACGAGCTGCAACCCTTGAATAAGGCTGTAGTCCGGTCATTTGAGCACTACTGGGACCAGTAGCTTCTTTTGTTCTGGGATGAAGATCCTGAGGAGCCAAACCGTAAGCTTACTAAGGAGACCTTTTCTCGAGTATTCACTCCTGTCTTGAGTAAATGTATGACACTAACCAACATTTAAAGTGGCTTTAGGGCCAAGGGTATTGGCCATTTAATAGTTATGTGATACCCGATGAAGCATTCGCACCCAATCTTGTATCACATTAAGAAGAGTCAGACGATGATGTGCCTCTCTCATGGCAACACTTAAGAAGTCACAATTTCAAGAAATTATTTCTACACCTCCCATCAAACTTAAACACAACGTAGCCCACCGCAAAAAAGTCGTTAACTACAGAGCTAAAACCTTAAAAAGAAATATTTTTGGAAAAGATTGTGACAAAGCCCTGGAGCAAAATAACTCTACAACCATAGCTCAACCATCCACATCGAATGCTGACCAAGGCCCTAAAAAAAGAGAACTGGCTATCTGGTGTCTATCAGGAAGATGCGAGCATGTCGTTCATGCAATAATTGGGTGCATGAGGACTGTGTTGGACTCAAAGTGGTTGATGATGAAGATTTTATTTGTCCTGGATGTAATGAGTAATTACTTAAATGTATTGCCCTGAACTTAAGATTAACTTATCGTTTGTGTTTCCTTTAGTTTTAATTTATTATGGTGATTATAATGATTTACGACAAAGATCGTTTGGCTTGATTTCATAAAACAACAACTGCGATTTATTTTTTATGTGATGAGTGATCTCGGGAAATAATTTATTCTATTGATTTGTTTCACATTTATTACGTGGTGAGAACTTGAAGGGATTATTAACATGTGCTTTATGATATCGTATACCATAGATTTTAATTTTGTCTTTATAAAGGGATGCACGTAAAGGATTTATTTTCACCTTTCCCATTGTTATTTGTATTTTATTGTGTGTTTTGTTAAAATGAGTATCACCAGCAGTGTTAGATTATGTTTTTAATTGTTTACTTGTTTAATACATACGGTAAATTTGTCTAAATCTTTGAATTTATAATTCCCTCCATACATAATGTTTAAAAAAATTAATTCAAGTACCATTTTATTTACATTAAGTGTCGCACACACTTAGAATTTTATTTCCATGACATTTTTTTTTCAAAACTAGTGGTGCTTTTATGATTCTTGTTATTTTTGATATACAACTTATTTTTTTACATATTTTATGACTGATTTAAGGATTAATTCTGATGTTATTTTAATGGGCCTTATTATATGCTGATGCAGGTAATATGGTCCAATTACACACATTTCATTTTGTATTAATATAGTAACTATTGTGTATGCTATAGTTACGCTTATACAATATTCAATTAGAAAAATAATAAACGAATATTTTTCGTAAGACACTTTTTTTCTACCTCCATTATTAAATATTTTATAAGCAATTATTTTGTAAGTGGGCCTTATTTGCACCCCTTACCTTATAAATAAATAAAATCAATACCAAACCCATATAATCATCACGACGAACTCCAAACCAGTACTCCCAAAGAAGAGACTTATACAATAATCTACATTCCCACCTCAGTATTTGGCTCGACAACAAGGGACATCCAGAGAAGGACTCCCCAAAGAGCACAACACATCACTCTTCAACTTGACTAGACAACGTGGGGCTTCACCAGCAAAACTTCACTCTTCACATTAAACTAGCGCGCTAGGTAACTAATAATAATAATAATAATAATAATAATAATAATAATAATAATAATAACATATTTACCTAAATACTAATAAAAAGAAAAGATGATAGCAGGCCCCCGTATCCCGCTCTGCCATGTGTGAGAGCCGACTCTACTACTGCTCTCTCCACATGTGCAACTAAGCTACACTAGGGTGGGGTACTACGTGTGCGTCAGGCCAGGCCTATGCACTTTAAAATGCGGGAAAGTAAGAAAAGAAGTACGACTCTATTAGAGTAGGGTAGAGCAGGCCTGGCAGACAAAGGGAAAGCAACCAGGACCACCCCACTGAGTGGAAGTAAGAGCAGGGAAAAACCCCTTGGACTAAGTCAAGGGAAAAAACCTGCGATAGTATCGTGCAGGGTGCATGCGTAAGTTAGTGTTAATATGGTTTGACGCATATTCCCACTAACATAGGATATTACTGGAAATGTCAAGGAACTAATAGTGCTACTGTGTCTCATGTCCCCTAACAGAAACAAGATAATTTAGGTTAGTGGGTAACTTGGGTCGCCAAGTGGAAGAGCTACGAGTAGCCCTCCCAGTAGGTGCCTAATTTACTTGGGTGTCTTTATAATTGTACGTTCACTTGAATGTATATTTTACTAGATATAAAATTTAAAAATACTAATAATATAGTAAAATGTTTTTAATGTTGACAGACAAAAAATATTCTAAAAGCTCCTTTGCATCCTTGTTTATACTGTACCTAATAACTTGCGACAAGAGCTATTCCCCCCGCCCCCCTTGGCGGTCTTTCTCTGTGTGCGTGACGTAACTCCAATGTGCGTGTTGCCGCTCTGCAGGGGCCGCTCTTGACGTGTGATATGAAACGAGGAGGCACTCTCGGCTTTGTCCATCACCGTCAGTTAATCTAGCTCCTAGCTCCGAGCTAATCAGTGCAAGGAGCGGTTGGAACCTTGGCGTGTTACCGAAGGGGGGGCCCTGGGTTGAAACCCTCGTTGAGTAGGGGATTAACAAATGACATTTGTAGAGGGTGTATGGACACAGACGAAATAGACTACGTTTTCAATTTTCACTGACCTTGTGGTTGACACAAGGTAAATGAGGCCTTGGTTACACTCCGAATGGTGATTAAAATTAATTAATTATGAAAAATGTGTTTAAATTTGGTAGGGTGAAATACCATGGTGTGAAAAAGAAAATTACAGCCCCAGTGGAACCACACCCAACTATTTTGGTTTTATGAATTCAAGGGAAGTCTAATACATATTAATATTCTTCTTCTTAAGTCAACCACCCAAAGGTTGGTTTGATGTGGCTTATATCCATCCGAAATTGGGCTATGCACTCAGCCCTTCGACTGGTTAGTGTTTCCTCCACCATCTGGTATACATCCCATGCACTAAGGTAGTTCAGGAAGTGTGGTAGGTTCCCTGTTGCCGCCCACACTTAATTTATATGAGTGAATGCGAAAGGGCCTACCAATTTTCCCGAGAAAGGTATTTTCCCATACTTTACAGAGTTATTTTATATGCCATAATCGACATGGGACCAATGGATCTACTTCCCCTCCTAAGGAAGTTGTACTATGGATTTCTATTGCTCAAGAAAAATTCGTCTACTTCAGGTGGGTTTGAACTCATGAACAACGGGTACTGAGGCGAACACTTCACCCCAAGGTCACCGAGTTCAGCAAGGAGAAAGTAAATTACTAATTTAGATAAGAAATAAAAAATAAAGAAAATGTAACGATATATATATACAGCTAGAGACTGTTGCTTTTCACCATATGAAAATTGATCCGCATCAAACTGTCGATAAATATTTGATTGTAAAAGTAAGTACTATGAAATTTAAAGATACAAAATATTTATTAATCGCACATTTATCATTGATTGCTTGATGGGAATTAATTCTCAAATTGATAACTACAACTTCTAACTTAATACATTATATGAAGTATCGTTTCGATTTAATAATTTTTCATTCCTTAGCTAAATTAGTAAAATAAATTAGAACAGTTCGATTTTTATATGAAGGTACTTTTATAAAAATAAAATCGTAATTTTCTGCGACCAACATTGATAACATTTTAGTATATTATTGATATTATTTCATAGGTATATTCCTAATATCTATTAAAAATTGAAAGATTCAGATTCCATGTTTTGAATTATGAATAGCTTAAAGCAAAATTAGTAACTCTTATAGCTATCAGGTTCTTCCCATGAATATTGGGCTGTACAATAAATTTTGATCAACCCTGGAGTTTTGATGAACTGCATAGTATCTAAAAATCAGCCATCAATTACACTGAGGGCTCAAAATTGTTGTCGAATTGAATTAGTCAAATATAAACAACAAAACATGAGTGCGACCAAAATAAGCATCTAATAACTTGTTAGAAGGTGAATTTTACAAATAAAATTACCCTTTGTAGCTAGACTGTATTCACCTAGATACTAAAAAAAAAATTCTACTTACGAAAAAATACTATTTATTTATTAAGCTTTCATATATAAGTTTTCAAAAGAAAATATATTATTCTGGTGAGTATGCCATTATCACAACACACATTTAAGAGTATCACGTACAAAGGTTTGAATACTAACAAAAAAGGGACTCCATCTCTTATTTTCTCTACACTCATTTATTCATTGTATTATGGTTATTCTTGAGTATTCCTATCTTAAACAATCACAATTTATTACCAATCAATTTTCATAAACATACTTAGCCCTACATTTTAGAGAATATCCACCCACACTCATCAAAGATTTAATAAGCACATGCATACAAACATACCTGTATGTGTAATATATATATAGAAATATAAATATATATATATATATATATATATAAGAGGTGATACTGTGATTTAAAAAACTATTTATTGACAGGTTCACGTACTGTACATGCACAAACCATAAAAAAAAACCTTCATAATTAAGGACAGTCAGATAACAAATAAGCTTACATCCATATTACAAAGCATTTAAATGTGTCATAGTAATAAAACAAATTAGTAAGTTTCTTGAATTATTGTGTCTGTTCTTGCTAGTTGAAGCAACCTTAAAGTTTGTAGCTTCGTACTTCTTCCGCCCTCCCCTATTTTTAATTGTCTTGCACTCCCCCTAATGAATAATGTAATGTTTCACATTATAAATTCTTACAGGCATCCACTTAACACGTTATGTTCCAACCTTTAAATGACCCGTCCCTAATTAAATAAAATTACATATGAAAAAAATACCGACGTAAACCAAACAAATGACATCGTAAATAGCAACAAGAAAGTCAAGCTTCTTTTGTACGGACAAGAAAAAAATTCCATATTAAATATGCACATGCATTTGATGACGGAAGACATACACAATAAACAAGCCGATTACTTTTTATTTCTGCACCTCACCCCCTTTTATATAGACTATTTTCCGATGTAACAAGTAGTCTCCCAAACTTTAGTGTTAATAATTATAGCGTCAACGTTGGTCATCATACAGCCTACTTAGAGTTTAACCACTAAGCGATGAAAGCGTAAGAAGCACAAATTATAGACCACGCGAGTAAAAAGAGGCCATACTTTATGTTACTGCGTGTGAGGAGTGTATTGTACACACGCAAAAGTGTTTTTTTACGAGCTGTGATCGATTAATCGATATCGCATATTACCACCATGCTAAGAAAAACCTGAAAGACGCACAGCAAAAGACAAAAACAACAGCACTAAATCGGAACAGAAAGATTGAGTGGGTGTAAGAATATGAAGAGATGGAATTGATAAAAAGGAGGAAAATAGGAAGATAAAGATAAATGAAACAAAGAAAAGTGCTAGGAGAGAAAACAACACAAAAAGGAGGTGGCACTAGTGCATTCTCGTGACTTGTCACGAAAGCTTTTGGTTTTGTTAAAATAAAACTAAGGGTTAGTGAAGGGTAGGAGGGGTTTAGTAACGCGTTTTGCTCTAACTTTACTGCTACTAATCATTCTGTTCGTCTGTCTCTCTCCGTCTATTTTCATCTCTCTTCCATTGTCTTGGTTTTCTCGTCTTCCTTGTGAGTACATACAGATATATATATACATACATCTGTATGGGTGTATGTGTCCACAAACACAAACAAGTGAATTGAATCCGTCAGTCAAGCCCACTCCCTCCTTCCACCACCAGTAGCGCTAGCTGTCTTGATGACTTAGCGCCCCCCAACAGTCTGACAAATGAAAAGGGTTTTCGGATGAGACCAAAAGGAAGGTTGAATTAAGAGAAGTTTTTGGTGGTTTGTTAATTAATTCCCACGAGAAGTAATGTTCACTAATGTAGTTAGGTGTCATTTATTTTGACGAATCTGACCCCACTTAACTTTATACACACTATGCTATGCTGCTCCTTACAAATGGCGGGGAATTTTAATTCCGAGATGGTTTTGGACAAACTAAAGTGTTATTAAAATTATAAATGATGATGATGCTTACATTTGAGCTAGCCTACTATCTCCATCTTTGAAAGTTTTAATAATGGGAGATTAATAGTCTAACTTGAATATAAACATATACCATTATTTATTTATTTATTTTTAAATCTAAATGATTTCATATAGATCATATTAACAAATATATTTTTCTAAAAAATAAGTTACGCACCTCACTGTCTGATCAGGTACAAAGCAACCTCAAAAAACTAAAAACATTGGTCCAAAAGTTGTTTCAAATAATACAGAAGCATTTGCCCGTAGTGATTGGTGGAAAATTACTAACAAAAAAATTCACCTTTAGTAAACCACATTAAGATTAGATTTCGGGGACCAAATAAATACAAGCTAGGGGCAAAATTTATTAAATTTTCGAGTTGAATGAAACTTTTAAGCAATTAAAAACTCCCAAATATATAATCCTCATAGTTTTCTGACTTACATATGTTTTATATCCTTTTTTCATGGAAGCATATTGACACTTCGTGGTAATTCCCATGTGAGCATGATGATTTATTAACAATTTTTTTTATCTATTCCGATATGTTTTATTAGATTACAGGTAAAGCGATGGCAATTGTTTACATTCATCACGAATTAATTGATCTTTGCTCATAAAAAAGTTTGTTATAGATGTAAGTTCTGCTAACACGATTCTATCGAGTTGTATGGAACATGAGATTTATAGCTAGGTTGACATAAAAATAAACTTTTCCTACATTTTATAATGGTATCTTCTTATTTAAAAATTCCATGTAACACATGATAAATTTTGCAGACAAAAGGTGTCAATTTTGACAATCGTTGCGAGATAGATAGGGCGATTACTTTCTATGTTGGCTACTATTTGCCATGGGTTTAAAATAGTTATTACTATGATGAGCCGACTATAATTCTTTGCCGATTAACATTGACTTGTTATAGTTTCTCTTGAGTAGATAGCAAAGATGTGGAAACATAAACTATGGTTAACTCTATAGTTCTAGCGTCATTGGGTTTTATATCCTAGTGGTTGTCTGTTGACTTGATAATTATTACATAGACTCATTAGTACTTGCTATTAACTGTAGCTTTAGACTATACGGAGTGAAGTAATAAAAATGTAATAACAGTTTTAACATGTATGAGAGCGTATGGGGAATGGGAACTATTTGATAAATATATCAACATACCATGATCAGAGTGCTGGTCTAATATCTTTAATGTTTTTAAAGTTTGAATCATTATTGAAGTTTATTATAAGATGAAGGTTGGAGAGTTGATAAAATTACTAAAGTTGTGATTGTATGAAACACGAGAAAAGGGCAGTGTTTTTGCAGTATTTATAGTAAATTATTTTTGGCCAAAAAAAAAATGGCTTCTGTAGAAACGTAAAGTTTAATTTTCTTCCCTTGTTGAAATCAACAGTTTTTGAATATCCGTCATAGTGACAAACTTTTTAAACGCAGGGAAAAAGATGGTAATTAAATTCCAAGAAGCCCTTGACAGGTATTCAAGAACTATTGATATCACTATATGAAGAAAATTAAACTCTGTGTTTCTAATGAAGAAATATTTGATTTCCTTGGACCAAAAAATAAAGGTTTTGATATAAAAACTGCAAAAAAAACTTACCTTTTCTCTCTTTCCTTACAATCGCACCTTAAATAATGTGTGGAATATTAACCTTGGTAGAAAATGAAATCAAATAGTTCAATAAATGGATTCTTTCCGTATCAACTCAACTTTTATGGGTTTAATGAACGTAATTTGTACATATTTACTAATATTTATTTTTCTGAGTGAAATTACTTTGAGATACTTTATTAAAGGTTTATATATTATTATTTAAACGTGACATACTGTAACTCCAGATTTAAATATTAGAAATGAAGATTCGTTAAGCTTCCCCCAACAGCCATGCCAAAACAAGAACATTTTTTAATTTTTTAAACCCTCTTTGAGCCAAAATGAGACGTGCTCAAACCATAAACCCTCTCCTAATTCATAACACTAATTACAATTTTTCACATCAGTTTCCATCAACTGCAAATACTGACTTCTTGTACAGTGTGGCTGACTACCGATGATCTGACTAGTAAATCTAGGCATAGTGCATACTCGCCTTGTAATAATATACTTTTTTTATATTAAATATCATCATTCTTATTTAAATATAATTTCCTTTTTTTCATATGGCTGAGAAAAATTATTTATTTCAGGTAGTTTTCAAAATATTCTTCTATATTTCATTCGCATCGGTGGTTATGTGCTCAACAGTGCTAGACTGAACAAGTGTCTTAAGTTCAAATTTGGAACAGGTGTACCACGGTGTTTTTCCTAAACAATTTTTCTCTTTATCTCTACGCAAATTCTGGTACATGTCCTATACATTCTACCTTCCTAATTCGTACCTTACCTGCATAGAAACGCACGGTCTCGGTAATCAGAAGAAAGATGTGGATCACGATGGAAAAAATAGTTTTCAAACTTATGGGAATAGTAATGAATATGTGGCTTGAGTTGCCATCTGTGATCTCTGTTAAAACTAGTTATGTGTGTGAATATATATATATATTGGCCAACCTCATCGGCCGTCTCTTCTGAACGTGAGAACCCCCACGGGGGTCATGTACACCCCATGAGGTGTCCGGCCCAATAGTCCGGCCGGGTGAACCAACGCGTTTTGTTTTGCCGCACGTTAAATCATTAATGTATTTTTGTCAGTTATTAATAAAGGTTCTATAGGATGGCAGTTCGGGTAGTAACAACCCCTTCTGTGGGCCCCTAGTTCTATTTGATGTGTTTCACGTAAGCACGCACACTTCTAAGGGGTGCGATTGAGTGTTGGAGGGGTTAGAAGGGAGGAGAGGTAAATATGTTTACTATGCTGGATGAGAAAATCGTATCACTTCATTAGCAGTAGCTTTCTTAAGATTAAACAGGCTTAAGTAGTTGTTTAATGTAGATTTATAAATTATAAGTTACATTAATTGCACCGCCTACTTGAAAGAACATAACCTCACATTTCGGTTTTTCGTATTATAAATTGCAGTTCTAAAGCTTAAAAAACAATTAAAACAATTCTCAATAATATTTCAACTTTCTGTTGTGAACATATTAAATTTTTACTTTATTTGTTTGAATACGGATGCAAATCAAAATTGCGACATTTCACGTTAAACGACTTTAAAATTAGATTAATTTTACCTTTTTATGGATTCTTTTAGTGACCATAAAACTTAAAATATAAAATTTTTGATCCTAATTAAAGTGAGATTTCTCAATATCAGTAATATCTAATATGCCCATAAAGGTTAAAGTTGAAGTTTATGGTAGCCTATTTTTAATTAAACGTCTTCACATTTTTTATAAAATTTGGCATATTTCTTATATAATTATAATCTTCTTATTAATGATGGATAATCAAATTTATTCCAAAAAGATATAGGAATCCAAATATATGTTTTCCAACTTGACAATTTTTTTTCAAAAGTACAAACGTTAGTAACGTAGGTCCATTTGCTGTGCATCTTACTAACCATCTGGGCCATAATAAAGCCTACGTTAATAGGGTAGGAATGAGGATTATAGAATTTAGAGGAAATTAACTCGCAATCGCTTGAAGAGAGGGTGGGAAAAAATTTAGGAAAATATACCTTAGTACTCCCGACCGACATACGAACTTTGAGCTCCCCCTCATCACCTAAACTTGGTTTTTGCCTCAGTCCACCTGCCCACCTGTGGTAGTACTGTACGTCATTAACCTTCTTTCAAACTTATCAATAACAATTATGATAGCTAAGGTAAAAATGTATATTGTTATAATGTAATTGATAATGCTATTCTTAAGCAACATTAAATCGAATTCATTTAAATTATAGAGTTGTGAGATTGTCATTCATTCAGTCAAAGTATTCTAAAACCGCCTTAGTACAAGTATTTATGTAATATCAATTTATTTTTTTAAATTATCGTTATAACTAATTCTAATACCGACAATTTAACTTTTTCTTCTATAAATTACCACAACTAAATTTATTCATATCGCCTTTACACAACGATCAAGAAGAACCATTCAAATAATATATCGCAGCTGCAATGGTCGCTTACGTTCTTTTTTAACAACATTTTGCTATTTAGTTGATTCCAAGCGATTTTGCGAGGCGGGTTGTATATCAACTTGAAACACTATGCTCTCTAAGCATTAACATAATGTGCGAAGTATAGAGAGAGGGAAGAAAATGTAATAGTTCACCCTGCTATGTATATTGTCTACCAGATGATAGCATTTCCCCTCTTCCATTGACGAGTTAAAGCAATCGCTCTACTATTTGAGCCTGGCCAGCAATGATTAGCATTTCAAAGTTTTTTTTCTTGTTTCCTTTTCTATGTAGACATACGCTTCCACATACTTTAATCTGCAGGAAGATTCTTACAGACCATTTCCACGAAACAACCAAATAGCCTTTATTACAGACTGTTAAAAATTTTTTTTGACAATATAAGAGTATTTTTAGAATTATTTGTATAAATGTTATAATTTTAAAACTCGCTGGATAAAACCTCCATCATGCCAGACAAAATTGATCCAAAAAAACGTAAATATATTAAATTGGGAAATTACCTGCTTCGGTGGCCGCACGATCTTAAGGCGCTACTCTTGCAATATACTAGACTGCCGAAGATGGGGATATAAGGGTTCGATCACGATAGGTGTACTGAGGGTGGTTTTCCTACATGGTTTTCAACTCTCTCTCCACACAAATGCAGTTTCACTCACTATAAATGCAACCTTCATATTTCCTAACACATCAGTGTAATTAGTACATAGGCGTATATAGCCCGAACAGATAATAAAATGCAGTGCTAAAAAATTAGTAATAATAATAATAATAATAATAATAAATCCTATCTTGACTTGGCACTACGTCACAGGTACCATGTTTCTGCTACTCAATGTATACAAATATTCCTCTTTGCCTATTTTTTATCCTCATACACCATTTTAAGATATTAATATTGACTTGTAATGCTTTCGAAAATTTTACCAATTTTTAAGCACTATAGTGAATGATAGTTGTATATAATGATGATTCATATGTAATATATTATGCTGTTGTGTATATTAATAGTATATGGGGTAGTAGCACTTACTCTATTTATGTGCGTAATTCCGGCGATTTTGACCAAACATGACGAGTAGATGAAAGTCAGCTTGGCCCTTTTCCAAAACTTTCTTAGCGTAAAATATCTGATAAAATGAATTGCCATCCCTAATTTCTTGAAATATATATCTAATTGGTTATTTTTCACGTTGATTTAACACATTTAATTTATACTTTAATTAGATATAATGCCAATTATGCCTAATTAACAGGATTATTTCTCTCTAAAAATCTATATTTGTAGTTGATAATTGTAAATAAATACAGATAAAGCTCAAAATAAATAAACATTTCTTCTTGCTTCAGAAGCTGTCAACTATGTTTCATGTTCTTTCTTGGAAATAGACATTGGGGTGGGAAATTATAATATTTAAATATAAATGTTTCAGTGCACTGCACAGACTTTCTCTTTCTTTTATAGAAACCTTTAATAAAACTCGTAAGATTTAAGAAACGAAATACTTTACATAGTCGCAGAAACATTTCACCAAAGATAATATATGAAATAATACACACTGTTACAGAAACATTGAAAAAGTTTTTGTCCCCAATTGAACACCACACAATTAATTTAAATTTTCAAAGAGATCCTTAAATAAATATATATATATATATATGTGTGTGTGTAAAAATAGATTTCAAACAATGATAAGTCATTTCGTATATTAAATAGTTGTGGAGATATAATCAAAATAGAATATTTCTGCTTTTGTAAGGTACTCTCAAATTATTTTTCATAGAAATTGGTAAATGAAAATAGGTAATACTTGTTAATTAGTGACACATTAATTTTTTTTAAATTGATGTTGTCATTTAGAAGTGCACCTCGATGCTCATTTATATACTTGCTACTTATTGGTTCTTCTTAATGGTGTTCCTTAAAAGTTGAAGATAATTTAACCTTAACAGACAGTAGGCACCTTTTAGTCACATCACTCTGCTACTTAAAGTCGATCTATTACAGAGTACGGTTTAGTCACCTTTAGAATACGTAACCCGCCTCGGTGGCGTAGTTGGCTAACGCGCCAGTCGTGTTGAGCCAGACCACCGAGGACGGGGAGATCGAGGTTCGAATCTCGGTCGGGTGAACTGGGGTGGTTTTTCCTAAATGGTTTTCCACTCTCCCTCCACGCAAATGCGGGTTCACTTCCTATAAATTCAACCTTCCCAATTCCTAATCCACTAGTGTAATTAGTACTTAAGCGTATAACCCGAACGGGTAGTAAGACGCGGTGATAAAATTAAATTTAAATTAAATTTAGAATACGTTGCTTGTAAACTGGTCACAATCGGAACCACTCAAAGACACCCATGTGGAACAAACACATGTTCGAGAAAAAAAAGGATATTGGTTTGTTGTATTTTTGTTTGAAGATTTAACTATGACCTCTTAGATATTTTCAAAGCTAGTTGCTGATGTATATACAGTCGATCAATGTTGGGAGAAGTGGTTGCTTAATATGTTTACTGCAAACACTGGTTAAAATTCACTAATGTTAACCAACGCGGAATTAATTATTCTTTCTTATTGACACCATATTAGCAAACAAAAGCGTTAGTAAACGCTTCTAATAGTACATAACCAAGGATTATTGTAAAATAGGCTTTTTCATAAATTATTTAAAGAACAAAATATATTAATAAAACCATTATGAATTTGGTTTCGTGGTTGTGTCAACAAGAGCTAGTACAGTGCTAAAGTGGGAAGCATTATTTTCAATGTAGCCACGGATGTGGCGAATGAAAAATGAAATTCACTACAATATATAAAAATTTAGAATCTAGGTTTTTTCAATCGAACATTAAAAAAAAACACACACACTGTTTGTACGCGTTTATTCAAAACATATACACTTTGACTATTCAGTTACAACTGCTTCAGACGCAATTGATGCAAACTGTTCAAATTGAAAGTGTAAGACAATTTAATGCGAAATTTGACAATAATTTTCTGACGAAAGAGATGAAACGAAGTGCTGGGAAAGAGCGTGAGAGGGAAAGGGTGAAGAGTATTGGATGAGTCAATGACTCATTCAAAGAGCCGAATACTTCCAATGATATGCCAGAAAATATCAAGCTAAAACCAGAACACGTCTGGAAAAGGTTTATTTTACTGTGAGAGCTGGCCAACTCAAATGAGGTTGTTCGTCCCGGGATTATATTGCATGAAATAAAAATATAAAAAATAACATATTCACACTGGTATTTTACTATAGCTGGCCACCAAAATAAATGTATGTGTTTTCATAACTTAGAGCAACTTACAAAATATTAGATTCAAAATAAAAGGTTTTTATTTTGTAAACACATACTTATAGAAACAACATAAGACAGATTGTATGACGTCACCAACAGCTTTCGTGTCTTCTGGTTTGCCATCTTAATTTGTGAAGAGAACGCAGCCTTTAAGAAGTTTTTGTTCACTAAATATTTTCAAGTGAACCACAGACCCCGCTTCCACAAAAAAGAAACACCCAAACGGTTATTTTCACACGTTCGTGTTTCAATAATGTGAAGACTGTTAAAAGAAAAACAAATTGTTTGTTGTGAAAGCTTTGACTACCAAAGGTGTCAACCACCAGGGGTGGATCCAGGATTTTTGTGAAGATGGGGAGGGATGAGAAGGTGGCCGCGAGTGTAAGGGGGGGGGGTCGCTCTCATGGGACCGGGCTTGGAGGTTCCCCCTCGGGAAATTCTAATGGAAAAATACTTCAAATTTAAGAGTAATTTCAAAATTAATTTGAAAATTTTGGGAAAAAAGGTATTCAATTTCATCATTTTTATTTTTTTAGTACCGCGTCCTACTACCCGTTCGGGCTATACGCCTATGTACTAATTACACTAATATGCTAGGGATTTGGAAGTTTGAATTTAGAGGAAGTGCACTATTATTTGCATGGAGGGAGAGTGGAAAATGATTTAGGAAAAGTCACCCTCAATGAACCCAACTGGGATCGAACCCCCAATATCCCGTCTTTGTTAGTTGAGTCTAACATGAGAGTAGCGCATTAGACCATGCTGGCCACCGGAGCGGGTTTTTTGTTAGTTAAATTACGTATGTGTTGAAATGCATATCAATTATTGTCAGTGACACGCACTCACTAGTGAAATATTACGTGACAGTACAACCAGTAGCGACAATAACGTAGATTTAGTTGATTTTTTAAAATTATTACTGTCAATACTAACTAAAAAAAACTCGAGGGGGACGCGTCCCCCTACAACCCCATCCTCTGGATCCGCTCCTGAAAACAACTCAGCATATGGCATGGCAGATCATATGGTTTGGTGAATAGATACATGAGAGTTGATCTGGTAACTTTTGCTACCTGTCAGTTACTACAACTCCAACCATGGATCGACTTTACTCCTGCTTAAAATTTCCTACCCCAGCCTCTCGGTAGTGCTCCTCCATCCCCCCCCCACCCACCCAGCGTCTTGCCAAGCCGTAAATCTTGAACCCTCGGAACCCATCCTTACCCTCCCAGGGACCCCTCTGGACCCCCCTACCTAGTTGTCCGCCGGCTAATTGATACGAATGTCCACACGTTCGTAAGTCACAACGAAACAAATCCTTGTTTTGGTGCTAAAGTAGCTTAAAACTCTTTAGATGGGAATGTAGGGAGCGCTATTTTAAGGTCAGTGGTTTTGCAGTTTTAAAGTAAAACTTTGTTTGGCCAAAATAAATAAAGTTTTGCTTTAGCAGAAACAAGTTTAGTATCTTCACATGGTAACCTCAACAGATCTTGAATATCTGTCAAGGGTGTCCTGGAATTTGAAACAATTTTTTCTACTAATTTTAAAAAAGTTTGTCATCTAATTATGCTATGCTCATGACAGATATTCAAGAAATGTTGCTATCACCAGGTGAAGAAAATTAAACTCTATGTTTCGATTAGAGCATTTTTTTTAAATTTATGTTGGCCAAAAAACTAATTTTAAAAACTGCAAAAAACATTGACCGTAACTTTCGTTCCCTAAATCCCCACCTTAAATCAGAAATGCAAAATTAAGTTTGGTTATTAGTAATCTAGATGATATTATCTCCTGATACAGAAATACTAATTGCATTTTTTTCTTATAGCTACATGGTAACATGGTAATGATAATAAAAATAATTATGATTATTTTTATGCTAAGTACATTTCAATGAAAAAAATCACGTTTAATTAAATGCTAATAATTAGTTATACCATATTATGTTACGTATTTGAGAAATTATTTAAATATTACATTTAATCCTAGATTTCCAAACACAATATACAAGTGCATTTATAAATACGTTAATGTGAAAGCTTAGATAAATATAGTACACAAGAAATCACTTTAGTTAATTCCCTTTGGTACGTTTTTCAACTCTTCGTAAAAGTAATTGACAAACTTATAGCCACACTTTCTTTCCTCATGATGTACGAAAGCTCAACATCACGTTCGGTCCTCTACGATTATCACCCTAATCGACATTGCGCACACGACCTAACTTTAAAGTTATGCTAATGGCCTTCTTCCCAAATAAAAAAAAATTGCAATTTCGTTAAAACAACTTGATTTGTTTCATGACAGGGAGATTTGTTGGCGACTTTCTTTCACAAAACTAACCGATTATCCGTGGAAAATGTAGATTGTGCTTATTGCTGAAGTAGACATAGGACTTTATTAAGATTTGTAGTTAGTAAGGTGTTAAATAAAACAATGCAATAAATATTGGGATTAGAATTAATTTATATTTAGAATTTCTAATAGGAATATCATTGGATTAATAGACTAACAATATTCTATCACGTATATATTTGTAGCACTGCGTATTACTAACCATTTGGGCTATACGCATATGTAATAATTAAGATAATGGGATTAGGGATTAGGAAGGGTGAATTTAGAGGAAGTGTACTCAAATTTGTGTGAAGAAGAGTGAAAAATCATTTAGGAAAAACCACTCTCAGTACACCCAACCGGTATTCAAACCCCAATCTACCCGTTACCGGCAGTCTAGTCTATCGTGAGAGTGAGGCCTTAGACCATACGGCCACCGAAGTTGCTATCAAGTCTTAACTTATTTAAAGACGTGGCCTACCTGTGACGTCACGGCAGGTCATGATATGTTTTCCCATGTTAATGAAATTACGTTTTATTCAGTGAGTTTTAAAGATATAACGTTGAAATAAACATACATTCTTAAGAAAAATTCTTGGAGTGCATAGGTGCGTCAATTTAAGATGCAACCTTCTTTGCAAATTAAATTCGAACTCTGCAAGTTTAAAACACCTCCACATTAATTTGAAAGATTTTACAAAGTAGTGTTGTTCAAATACTCCAAAATTTGAGCTCGAGTTGAATTTTAATAGCTGTTCGAACTCGACTCAAAGATTTTTACGATACTAGGAAATTTTGAGTCTTCGAAATCTTCGTTTTTATCACAAAAATCCTCGTTTTAATTAATTTTATTCAATTCTATGCTATTATTTAACAGCAAATATGGTCCCTCAGAGAGAGAGAGAGGTTTTAATCCCAGTCAAGGACACTTAATGTGGTGTTTTTTTTTCTAAATGGTTTCCTACTCGTTCCTGTTATCAAATTCGGGAACATTTCTTTAAGGTTATACCTACCACATCCCTATTCCACTATCGTAATCAATACCGATATATACCTAAAGCCAAACGGGTAATAAGACGAGGTGTAAAAGTACCTTATCAGAAATAACTTTAATTTATAAAAATGTGGTTTTTCACCAATACATTTTTTCTCGAAAACTCAAATAAATGTTTGTTTGTTTTTATCTTAATCCCATGCGGTGTCAACGATTCTAATCTAAAAGTTATTATTTCATGTAGGCCTAAACACCTTTAATATGATATTCATCTATAATAGGCTGACATTTCCCTCGCGCTTGGGTCCATAAAATATTTGCGAAATACTCATATATGTTTAATCTGTTCATCGAGTTAATTGATACGTTGCCTTAACGTATAATCAAGTGCATTCCCTGAAGGTCCTAGACGTCGGTTTAATATTCTCCAATCGGTGACTGCGATCATAAAGCATGTCATTGATCTGGTGGCCGAATTCTGTCCGTGGAGAGCAGTCCATCAACTGTCGGGTGAGGTTTAAAATTTGACGGGTGAAATTCCCTCTGGTTTTGTGATTATATCATAATTTTGGTCAGAGTTTTGGGTATGTAGGTGTCGTGTTGCTATTTATAAAGATACAACGGTCGTTACAGATCTCTCGCTCATACCGCGAAGGTAGGTAATATCAGATACATCTAGTGACTAACATCCCCGACGGGAAGGTTGTATCAGATTAAGAGAATATCTTCTTTGTTCTTATCATGGTGTAGGCCAGGTAGTTCGCATGTATGTTAACTATACCAGTGATACGCGCCCTTCATGTTACCCTAACTTGCACTGCCTGTCATTAACTAGAGTTTTCCCACGGTGTCTGACAATGTTGGTTCGCTTATTATCGCAAGAGTGACAGGTAACATTTATATCATTTTTGTCGGACATCTTAATTTTACTTTCAACTCGCTGGGGGATCAAGCATATAAATTAGTTACGTTAGTATGTGCTTTCATTATATCGTTCACAGGATCATTTTCGATCAGGTTGTATGCATCACATGCCAATCAAATCTGTGATACAGTCTGATAGAAATCGTAAATTTACCCCAACACTATTGCATGTGGATCATTTATGATTAAACATTAATGGAGATAGAGTGTAAATGGAAGTTATTAATACTGAATATTTTCGAAATATTAAATGATATTTGGATAAAAACAGCATTGAAAAGGCCGTTTTTGACCATTTTAGAATGGCTTCACAGATAAGCCCTATGCACAAATCTGCATTCTGTCATAATAGGGACATACTGTAGTTATTAACAAGAAACTTTGTAGCTTTGTCCCCCATCGTCACCACGAACATTTTTGAGTAATAATTCAAATATAAATGCAGTGCACATATTTCTGGCATATCGTAGGTCTTTTCTTTTCCCTTTTATTTCCATACCTCGCGCGTGCGCGCACACAAATGCAGGTGTGAACCGGGAGCTGAGTTGGGCCTGCTATGATGAATGCTCTTAAAAGTACAGGATAAAAAGAGTGGACGTACCACTACACAAATTTTCATGGACAAAACTTTTATATATCAAACCCTGGAGGGAATCCATCAAATAGTATTTTTTTAAATAATCTAAATATGACAGAGACCTATTTTAACAATTATCTAAAGTGCATTAGAAAAGTATCATGATTGTCTAACAGATGGAAACACTTACTAAATAATAGTTAAATTTGGACTTTCCCCCTTTTTCTCTTATACCTTTCATATATGAGCGTCTGTTTAAGGTGGGGTGGAAGATGAGTGCGAGTTAAGGGGGATACGTGTGAGAATGCTGAGACGAGTTTAAGGCGTTTATAAATCACACTTTATTTAAGAAATTGTTTTGGAATTTTTTTTTTATTCACGCCAAATTGTGGATGAAAGTTACTGAACAGTTATACAAATTATATTTAATTTTATTATACAAAAATACATACAAACTCGCACTTCAAAGATTAACGTAAGAGGTTGATAATATAGATCCAACTTTCCTCTAGCCATCAAAGTGATATATTAAGTGTCACAACATAAAATTTCAAGATCATTTGGAATGGTTTTAGGGGGTTTTATGTATCGATGCCGTTATTTTTCTACTGGGATATAGCCACCACGGCCCTCCTAATCACAAACCTATATTTCCAAGCCAAAACCCGAAACTAACTACGTGACTAGATCCGTATGGTTGTAGTTAATTTTTAATAAAAAAATATATATATATATTTTTGCCAAAACATATAAAATATTATTATTGTTTATTTATTTGAGGTATTTTACATGCAGTTTCTAAACCGACTGATTATATCATAGCACAAGAACTGTTCTATGAGCTAGAGTTCTTAACCTTATAGAATATAAATTATTTTAGTTTAGTTTTTACTTATTCTTTCTGATCCATTGCAACAAAATTTTCTCCAAGCTAGCATTTTAGGTCAAGATGCTAATAACATTTTTATTGAACTTACTAATTTTCCATTATCACTTATTTGAGGTATTTAACATGAACTTTCTGAACCGACTGATCATATCAGAACACGACTTATAATCTAACTTAAATATAGAACAGACACAACACTCAGACTAGTGGTTAATGCATCACTGTGAAAGGGACTACCCACATTTCAATAATCTCAAATTTTTCGACCAAGCCGGGAATCAAATACAAGACCCTTTTCTCAATAGACAGATACATTACCAACTGAGCTAAGGTGCCTGACAACTTACTAACTATGATAAAGAGAAAAGTTTATATATTTTCTATAAAAGAAAAATAATCCCATCTTTTTTAATAGAAATTAGAAATTAGAAAAATTCCAAGAGAGGTTCAAAAGTGTTGAAGTATTGGATCATTTGACATGGAATGATCCTTTAGTGTAAATAGGCGGATAGCAAGACGTGGATCATTAAAATAAAATAAAAAATAATCGTAGAAACATACATTAAGGTGGGGATAAAGAAAAGTGAGAAAAGGCCAGTGTTTTTTTTGCAGTTTTTATAGCAAAGCTTTTTTTTTTGTCAAAATAAATAAAATATTGCTCCAGTACAAACACAGAGTTTAATTTTATTCACATGGTGATATTAACACTTCTTGAATATAAGTCATAAGCATAGCGTCATTAAATGACAAACTTTTTAAATGAAGAGAAAAAGTTGTCACTATTTTCGAGGACACCCTTCATGAACTGTTGAGGTCACAATGTGGAGAAAATTAAACTTAATGTTTGTAGGCCTACTGAATAACCATTTGATATATTTTATATATGTTTTTATTGTTTTAAACTATATTTTAGAATAATTTTAATTTTAATAAAATCAACACTTTCTTAGATTACCAATGTGTTCTCTTGTGGCCTTGTAAATAAAAGTTTAATAACTGTATGTGAAGCTGTCTCCATATTATGTCATGTGGTCTCTTCACATACTGTAAGCACACGACATGTTTAAAGACGGCTCTCATTAGCTTCACTCACTAGTTGATGAGCTCACATTACATTTTTCTCTTTTTTTCTCGTCTGCTTCTATTTTTCTTTCACTAATCATATTTTTAATTTTCCTTTCATCATGGGAATCACAATGAACTATTTCACTAACCCTATCTTATGAGAAAACATATATTTTATTTTATTATTCTCTTTATTTTCTAATTAGATATGGTTTGTTTATGATGGGAGGGTCAGGATTCAAATCACTGCCTGATGTATTAAGGGTAATTTTTTAGTAAAATGGTCTTTGATCTAGTTTCATGCAAATTCAGGTAACTTTTATTTAAATTATACCTCCCTAAACCCAATCAAAACTTCTATAATCCTAACCGTTGTTCTTAACGGTTGTGAAGCGTGTTTTATAACTATGTACCAAGACTATAGGTTGAGAATTTTTGAGAAAATAGTATTGTCGAAGTTATTTGGACCTAAGGATGGAAAAACGAGAGGATGGAATAAGCTATCTCAAACATATTAAAGATAATCAAAGTTCCCAGGCTTAGGTGGGGTGTGTGGGTGATGACAGGTGTGTCGTTATTAATGTTCGAGTTTCTTAAAGCCATACAATTATTTAGTCCATTAACTCGATTATATGAAACATGATTTATGTACTACCGAATAATGTGATCGGTGAGTTTAGAGAAGTTGTCTCCAAAAACGCCACTATATCCTGTCAAAAGTAATAGTTGCAGAATATGTTATTTGGCTTACAAATACATGAAACAGGCTTTATTCATTTCTATACATTTTGGATACTTAGCATATTTGACAATCCTACTAGTCATGTTTTGTTATGAACCTTTGTTTAGAAAGTGCGCTTCAAATATCCTTTCACTGAGGAAAAAGGACACACAAACGGCTCAAGTCAGCTGAATTTATTCTTCGAAAACTCCGTCGTTGGAAATTGATCACTTCAGGAATGATCCAGACCCAATGTCGGTATCTTTATTGGTCTGTAAGTGCCCATTGGAAGCATCTAGCCTAATGGTTAGTATAAAATACTAAAATAAAGGTAGGGTGGTTTACGCTCGCTTCGCTTAGAGATTCAATTTAGCAGGGCTATCTTGTGGGGTCGACGAAGCAATGAAACACGTCTATAAATGTAATAGGCTTGTAAAGGTAGTGGAGGTCATTCAACCGGGGAGGGTGTTCTTAAGGGGTAAAAGAGATCTACCTGTATTTTCATGAAGGTTCAAGTACTTCTTAGAAACAGTTACCTTTTCGAAATACAATTTTCGGTCTAATTGAGGCGCCAGTTACTTTTTAAAACTTTCCTTAGTTGAAGATTTGTATACAATCTATAATAAAACCAAAAAAGGTGTTTGTAGCGTTTGAATCTCCACAAAGAGACTGAAAATAATTTAACACTTACCCTAATCCTCATGATAGTGTAGAATGTGTTAAGTACCTGCTGTTCAATTTTCTCTTCTTTATAGCATCACGTCTTACTACGCGTTCGGGCTACAAGCTTATATACTAATTAGTCAAATGGTTTTAGGGATTAGGAAGGTTATATTTAGAGGAAGTATACCAGCATTTACGTGGTGGCAGGGTGAAAAGCCATTTTGGAAGAAAACCACCCTCAGTACATACAACCGAGATTCGAACCTTGATCTCCCCATTATCGGCAGTCTAGTATACTGCGAGAGTAGCACTTTAGACCATGCGGCCACCAAAGAGTTTTTTTTCTTTATCAATACGTTTAACAGCCACTTCGGTGATATAATGGTCTAAGGCGTCACTCACAAAATACTTTACTGCCCATGACCGAAATATAGTGGTTTGAATCCCAATTGGGTGTACTGAGGATGTTTTTCTCTGAATGATTTTCCGCTCTACTTACAGAGAAATGTGGGCATACATCTTTTAAATTCAACCTTCCTCATCCCTAACAAAGCGTCATTATTATTATTATTATTATTATTATTATTATTATTATTATTATTATTATTATTATTATTTATCACCGCGTCTTACTACCCATTCGGGTTATACGCTTAAGTACTAATTACGCTAATGGATTAGGAATTGGGAAGGTTGCATTTAGAAGAAGTGAACCCGCATTTGCGTGCAGGGAGAGGGGAAAACCATTTAGGATAAACCACCCCCAGCTTACCCGATCGAGATTCGAACCTCAATCTCCCCGTCCCCGGCAGTCCAGCTCAACACGACTAGCGCGTTAGCCAACTACGCCACCGAGGCGGGTCGAAATTAGTAAATATGCGTGTTACCCAAGTGGGTGGTGAGAAACGACGATAATAATATATAATATAGCGTCTAAACTTGTCAACATCGAAACTGAAGGGATATTGATCAAAGGGCTTAGCGGACATTTGTTACTAAGACAAGCATTTGTAATAATAAACTTGTGTTTACACATAAATAAAATTACAAACAAAAAGTTTTCCTTTCCATCAAATTCATCTTTACCACCCACCAAGTATCTACACCCTCAAAGAACGATAGGATGCCGGTGGGTTAGGAGGTGGAGTGAGACAATGATAATACTGTGTAATTTCGACCAATCAGAAGGCGAGAGAAGCAACGCAAGGTGAGATAAACAAGGGAATAAATCTGCCTCTCAAATTACGTTTTATTGAAGTGCTCTCTCTTTCTTTTTCATTTGTGTTCTCTCTTTCTTTATTTATTTCCCCCTCTCCTGGTTGGTAGGCAGAGGGAAAGCGTTGAGCCTTGTCAACCGGAAGTCGTTTGTCTTCCTAAGCGCTCTCCCGTGCGATTGGGACGCTCTCTGGCCTTGCTGCTTTTGAGGTAGACAAGGGAAATAAGAGAAATAGTGTAGTCGATAACATAAAGCTGAAAAAATGGTAGGAGGAAAAATTATAATATTCTTTCCTTATGAGAGAGTTGATCCTTTCAGTCCCGTATTTTGGATTTGTGTTCATATCGCTCACGAATGTGTAGGCTGAGTGTATATTATATGTGTCAACGGGCTATACGCTTATGTACTAATTACGGTGATGGATTTACGCATTAGGAAGGTTATATTTAGAGGAATAGTACCCGTATTGACGTGGAGGGAGAGGGAAACGCCATTTTTGAAAAAACTACCCTCAGTAAATCCGATCGATATTCGAACCCCGATATCCCCAACATTTGCAGTATATTATACTGCGAGAGTAGTGCCTTAGGCCATGCGGCCACTGAATCGGATCAACGGGAGCTTTTGATAACGTTTTAGATGAATTATTTAAATTAATAAATTTAAAAAAATCTTCTACAATACTAAATTTTAATGACTTTCACTAGAAGTTAACGACCGAGGAGTCCGTTGTTCTGAACACAGGAAACCCTCTATCCACAAAAATTGGCAATATCTTAGCCAACAGATGGCAGCCACTTTGTCAGTATTGCTCTATTGCTGGCTGACTCCATTGAGCTATGGGGTAAAGGAGGAGGGAAGTGAAATTTAGAGGAAATGTATCTGTATTTGCGTGGAGGGCAGTTGGGAAAACATTAACGAAAAATAATTATCACTATTCGGCTGGGAATCGAATCTCGATGTACCAATCCTTGGAAAATGAGCCTGGCGCTTAGTACACATGCTAACCGATTTGTGTAACGTCCGTGAATGGATTTTATTAATTTTAATGTACTGTACAGATAGCTACAACTTATAATGGTAAATTTAATAACTATTGTTAGATATTAAATATTTAAAAGGCTATCAATAAAGCATATTCTAGATTCATCTTCTTTGTAAGTTTGTTTATTTTGTTCCATTATGCATCATCATCCACATTGTTAAGCTTATTTTCATTACGTCCACATTTTCTTACTATCGGTCCATACTATCACCATATTTACACTAGTAGGAAAAAGTGGAAGGTGAAAGAAAGTTATTCACTATTGAGTGAAGGGAAATAAATAAACCACATCGGAAAAACACCTAATTACACCAAGATGGGATTAAAATACCTCCTTTACTGGCAAACCAGACCAGACTTGACTAACGCCATTGTCCGCTGCCCATTGGAGCATGTGTTAACAAAAGCCATTAAACTAAGATTTTAAAAATGAGCACTTGTCCCTTTTGATGGATAGTGACACGTCTTTACAATCTTCATTTACCAGAACTAGTTATCCTATCCACATTCAGGTAAGGAACGAAAACATTAAATTACAAACGCTTTCGCAATAAGATATGTACCGTATCTTATATTATAAAATAAAAACGTTACTTTGGCGTTATTCTTAAAATAAAAGTCTTTCATATTAAAATAAGTTCATCTCAAATACTAAGGCCTATATTTATTCATGTTTGATTTTTACTTGCTAAAAACATCGTAGCAAGAATAAAACATTTTATTTATTATAGTTAAAACTATCCCATCAATATTCAAACTTTGTTTTATTTATTCTAGTTAAAACTATCTCATCAATATTCAAACTTTGTTTTATTTATTGTAGTTAAGACTATCCCATCAATATTCAAACTTTGTTTTATTTATTGTAGTTAAAACTATCCCATCAATATTCAAACTTTGTTTTATTTATTCTAGTTAAAACTATCCCATCAAGATTCAAACTTTGTTTTAGTTATTATAGCTAAAACTATCCCATCAATTCCTATATTTATTCATGTTTGATTTTTACTTGCTAAAAACATCGTAGCAAGAATAAAACATTTTATTTATTATAGTTAAAAATATCCCATCAATATTCAAACTTTGTTTTATTTATTCTAGTTAAAACTATCTCATCAAGATTCAAACTTATTTTTATTTATTATAGCTAAGACTATCCCATCAATATTCAAACTTTGTTTTATTTATTGTAGTTAAAACTATCCCATCAATATTCAAACTTTATTTTATTTATTCTAGTTAAAACTATCCCATCAAGATTCAAACTTTGTTTTAGTTATTATAGCTAAAACTATCCCATCAATATTCAAACTTTGTTTTATTTATTATAGTTAAAACCATCCCATCAAGATTCAAACTTTGTTTTAGTTATTATAGTTAAAACTATCCCATCAATATTCTAACTTTGTTTTATTTATTGCAGTTAAAACTATCCCATCAATATAGAAACTTTGTTTTATTTATTATAGCTAAAACTATCCTATCAATATACAAACTTTGTTTTATTTATTATAGTTAAAACGATACCATAAAGATTAAAACTTTGTTTTATTTATTATAGCTAAAACTATCTCATCAATATACAAACTTTGTTTTATTTATTATAGTTAAAACGATACCATCAAGATTAAAACTTTGTTTTATTTATTATAGCTAAAACTATCCCATCAATATTCAAACCTTGATTTATTTATTGTAGTTAAAACCACCCCATCAAGATTAAAACTTTGTTTTATTTATTCTAGTTAAAACTATCTCTATACTATAGCTTTGTTTTATTTCTTAAATTTTCCCACTTCCAGAAAAAATCTCACTTTGTTTTGTTTCGTCTAGTTAAAATCATCCTCTTAAGAACGAAACATTGCCTTACTAGTTAAAACTACCACTACAAGAACTAAACAAAACTTGTTCAGTTGCCAAATTGCAAAAAATAGGTAATGAATCTACTTGTATAAATTCAGACGTTAAGGCACTTTTGACATGATGTCAATTTAGATAAAAAAAATAAGGTGACCTTTTGAGCATGTAGGCTACTTTAAATTCATTATTTTACTAACTGTCCTAAAACTCTCTTTATATGACGATCCTAGTATGTATTCCATCATCTATTTAAACAACACTTACATTACCTAAAGGAATCGCAATCTCGTGTTCATTTCAAATCAATGTTTATTATTCATAGACACATGATAATAATATCCCACATTGATGTTTAAAATTTCAACAGCATACAAACACACATAATTATCATAGAAAAAAGAGAGAGAGAACCACTTCGTTTATCTTAATTACGGTATCATTTTAAAAACTCAATAACATGTCTAGCTGGCTGGCTTACTGTAAAACCAGCCTAACTGGAACCAGTTCCTAACGATGTTAAAACCAAAGAGCCAGCCACCGTCTGTTATTTGCTCTGCCGACAAACATCAGACTTTAAATGAGGTGTTATCGTTGAATAAGGAGGTTATCATCTTGATCCAACCCTGTTATTGAGATGATTATGATTAACTTAAATCACAAACGAGACGAACTCTTTATTTATTGTTATTTAAAGTGCTTGTATTGTGTGTTTATTTATTTAGAAATTATTTAGATGGATGAAATATTGGTCTCCTGATTACAGACAGTCCTTATTGCGAACATGAGATTTTTGATACGTGGGGAGGAGTCCAGATTGTGGACACGCCATGTTGCTATGCCATCCTGCCCCTAATTTGATAATAGGGGCCCATGGGGCCTAGCAGTAGTGCGTTATTTCAGCCTCGTCAGTCTTAATTTAACTAAATTACATTCACGAGTATTTATAGGTTATATTAGGCTAGGTTAGGCTAGATTGGGTTAGGTTAGGCTTGGCTAGGCTTGGCTAGGTTAGGTTGGGTTAAGCTAGGGTACGCTTGGTCAGGAGGAAAGCCCCAGTGGCCGGTGAGTGCTGTCAGTGGCCCCTTCCACCCGTGTTACCACCCTCACGTAGGAATTCCAGCGAGCTGCTCTTTTACTTGTTCGCAATCTGGACATTGGATATTTAGATGGCCATAACATTTTGGGTTTTTTCGAAATTTGGAATAATTTTGCCCTGTTCGCAATCAGGATACAACCCATGAAATATGGCTAAGAGATAGGGCATTGTATTATATATTCTCAAGTTTTTATTCATGTTGAACACAAAAGTTATCCGTATCGGTGGTTGATTAGTCTAAAGTGTCCCTCTCTTGATAAACTGAACTGCTAGTTATGGGGAGATCAGGGTTAGAATCCAGCTCGGGTGTACTGTTGGTGGCTTAGCATAAATTATTTTTCACTCTCCCTCCACACTCATGCCAATACATTTCCATTTAAATGTACCATCCTCGTCTATACCCTGTTAGTATAAATATGCGGAAAGACCGAACGGGCAGTAAGAAGCAGCGCATAAGAAATTAAAAAATAAAATATATAAGAAAACACGCGTTATAACATTTTCTTATTATATGGTAGCGATAAGGAAAGCAGCTTCAAGGAAATACATACAGTAGGCTACCTACTAGCATGTAAAAGGCTGGAGAAAATACTTTGAAAATCCCATTTGAGCTCCCACTCCTCCATTGCATCTATCTTGGCCTGCCGTGACGTCACAAGTAGGCAAGTCCTTGACGGGTTAGTAAAACTATTTATTCAATAGAAGGATCTTCAGTTTTTAAAGATGGAGGAACAAGGCCATATTTTCCATAGCAGACATCTATTGGGTTAAATCTAGATTATACATTCTTTTCCACAAAAAGTTCCTCTTAAGTAATTTTAGCTCGCTTTTCTTTACCTATTTAAACAATTTTTGATCCAATAAACGAATGCTAATTTTAATAATCCATTGTAGAATTAAATATTGCATGAGAACTGGATGTCAGCATGGCAATTTTTCACTCACCGGGCGGCCCCCTTAAAATACTAGCTGCAACTAAGAAAATCTTTGCAAACCGTTGCTGGTCTATGGACCACTGGTTGAGGAACACTAAGTAAGCTAGACGTATCAATAACCGCACTTTTACACTATTAAAATTTATTGTTAAATACGAATAAAACTCACGCGCGTGTGAAACCCTTGCATCACGTGACCTTCCTCCTGACAGTGCCCCCCGCCCCC
>CABFWB010000445.1:97726-115837 GCA_902151455.1 Timema bartmani | reverse complement strand
CCCCCCCCTACATCGGCGCGATACACTACTGGTTTCCTTGGTGTGTGATAAAAACAGAATTAAATCCAATTTTGATTATGACACATTTTTCTTCTCTGGTGCTTTAAATGGGAAAGAGAGTTATATTTAGAAACAGACGGATTTACGATAAAGGAGCCAGAAAAAAAATATTGAAGATTTGCATCTAAAAGAAATCCATTCTTAGTTTGATTTTAATCCCCAACATTACTTGTTTTGGACATAACCTGTTTGAATATCGCGTGGCCAGAGAGGGTTATACGCTTGGCGGCCATATTGGTTAGACCACCAACAATGCTACACTTTGAGAGAGGTGATGATAGGTTTTTACTAGACCTACTTCTACCTACATATTTTTTTTCTCCAACTTAGTAATGATCGACAGTGATGTGTTTTATTTTTTAACACCACGCAATGCGGCCATATTGTTTCAGCACATTATTCTTGATATGTTTTGTTTAGAAAATTTTATTTTTACTATAACTACAGCAGCGCTCTTTAGTTTGAACATAGGGTACAAAATTATTTCTTTTTTTAACTTACCACATTTAATATAATCTTTATTTAAGGATATTTTAATGGGTAGGGGTGATAAAGATGGCTCAAATGGAGTGCATCCGTATTAACATGGAGATGAAATGGGAGACCTACAGAGATACATCAAATACGGTGTTCTCAGCTGTGATTCAAACTTTGACCTCCCTTTATAAGGAGAGTGCCGTGTATTGCGAGCCTAACGATTTATACCACGTGACCACCGTTAAGGGAACAGGAGTGACCAGTGGCCTTGGCTATCCATCACTCATAATTTTAATCTAGTATATGAAGGACGTTTAAGATATTACTGACGGGGTACGGATATGGTAAGTAGAATTAAAAAATAAACCTATGAGTATTTGAGTGTAGGGAGAGTGGGGAAATCAATTTAGGAAATACCTTCCTCAGTATGTGAGGGTGGGAATTGAATCCCGATCTTGCCATAGTCAGAGAACCAGACAAAATGAGATCGATAATTTTGTCCGCACGAATGTGCCTAACATCAAAACATCAATATGAAATAAATGGTACCACAAAATCGCACAAACTTTATCAAACAGTGTTTTATAGCTTGGAACAAAATTTTCGAAAGAATGGGTTTTCAATAAACTACCCTTTACCCTTTAAAGAATTTTTACCCTAAAATCAAGTACTGAATACACTGTTATTTGTCAGGTCAAATAATCCCTAGATATCCATTTTAAACAAATTCGTTAGAGCTATTTCAGAAAAATTTGGAATAGAATATTCACTCATCAGTAAACTACCCTTAATTTGAGGGTTAGGGATAAAATAAATATATAAAAAATCCCAAGGTATAGCTCTATAAAATCTAAGTATCAAGTTTGAACAAAATCCATCAAACCTTTTGGATTTGTGGCCAAAGACAGACAGACAGACATGGGGACAAACATAATTGTAAAATCCTTTTTTTTGTATGTTTGGGCTCAAATAAAATGTTAAGGTTCATAATAATCTTTATATAGTTTTTACACAGTTGGATTACTTTTGAAAAGTAAAAATCAGGTTAATGGAAAATGTTAGCTTTAAGAGAATGTACTGTACAATTTTCTATTGAGTCAAGTTTGGTCTGCCTTTCTTGAATGTTGCTTCCAGTTTGTTACCCGTTTGGACTTTTAAGCATACTATGAATTACAATATTACAAGAGGGATGAGAAAAGTTGAATGAATATTAAATAAATCTGCATTGGTGGTCGAATGATATAAGGCAGGGATGGAAAACTTGCCGCCATTAGGCCACATGCAACCTTTTAACGTGTTCGGTGGTAGTTTTTTTTACATATTTTATAAGATTTTGTATCTTCTTCGTTTATAAATTACACATTCTCAAACGGTGCGTATTTTAACTAATTAAAATAAAAAATCATCATTTTTTAAGCATAGAGTCAAAATATTAGCCGCTCTTTTTGTTCTATCTGTCTATTGTTATCGCACAATTATATTATTAATTTGTCACTAGACCATTGCGAGCGCTTAGCACAGCTCTAGCTAGATTAAGAAACATCTATTTAGTTTCGCACGTGACACAGTTGACTTTCAAAAAGGACCAATAGAGAAAAAACTCGAGTAAAAGTGAAAAAACCTTTGCTGGCAAATATTTTATCCTATATCGTGTAATCTTTTTTTATTATTATTAGTTCCTTTATAAATTCCATATGATAAATATATAAAAAACCTCAAATTAAAAGATTATTCTTATATGTATTAATGAGCTAGCAATTAATTTAATTTGATCCGCGGAAAAAAGTAGAATAAAATTTCGCTCGCTCGTTTATGGGTTCCTAAAAAGACAAACATTTATATTAAGGTACCTTCCAATGTCAAAAGGTTTCCCACCCCTAGTCTAAGGTGTCCCTCTGGCAAAAGACTGGACTGCCAATCACAGGAAGATCGGGATTCGGATCCCGCTCGTGTGTACTGAGTGTGGTTTTTCCTTCATGGTTCACCACTCTAACTCAACGTAAATGTGGGTACACTTCCTATTATTCCAACCTTTCTCATCCCTAACAAATTAACGTAATTAGTAAATAGAGTGGAAGGAATAGGAAATAAATGAGAGAGAACGGTAAACGAAGGAACAGGATAAAAGCAGAATGCAGGCGAGTGAAATGAGATTTCTGAGAAGTGGGATTGATGTGACAACATTTGACAAGATGATAAATGAAGAAATGAAAGAGTGAGAGGAATAGTAAAGGAAAAGGCAGTCCGAGACAGGATAGAGAAGGCACGATTAAGATGGTATAGCCATGTGAGAAGAATGGAGAGGGATAGGATGCCCAGGAGGATGTTGGATATGGAGTTGGGGAGGTAGGAAGCTGAGAGGAAGACCAAGGGACAGATGGCTGAAGGGAGTGAGGAGGAGTGTGGAGGAGAGAAGATAGGTCTGGGCTAAGGTGGAGGGAGAGAAAGTGGTGGGAGGAAAGGAGGCGGTGGAGAGGCTTATGTTCCAAAACAAACTCAGCCAGTCGCTGGAAGCTGTTCATGATGATGATGATGATGATGATGATATAATATATATATATACATAATATAACCCAAACGGACTAAGATGTAATGCTAAATAATGAAATGCACCCGCATTTTTGGTGAGGGAGAGGAAGAAATCACTAACGAATAACCCGACTCAGTACACCTAACTGGGGACTCAAACCTTGACCTCCCCATCAAGAAAAAAACAGAAGTAAATGAGCTTGGTCCACGTGTCTACTGGAGCTGCTTCCAGCTGGGTAGGTCAGTTGATTGATGTCGTAGCAGCATGATGTCCAGTCTTGTCATATGGGGTACAAGGCTCTCCTGGTATTCATCCCCTCCACTCCTCCTCCATTCCCACCTCCTGCTGACAATAACCATACCGGAAATGTCTTCAGCTAGTGTGTTGGCTCGTAAATGTACAACGGACAGGCTGTTTGTAAACATTTTGACTTTAAAATGACGACCAGCGGACAATATTTGGTAGCCTGAGATGTTTTTAAACTTTTCTTTTATTTAACATACTAAACTAATACTTAATCAAAAATTTCAATTCAAACAAACGCGCTTAAAATAGTAACTCTTGTTTTGAAAATAGTTTTTTTTAACTTCAGTCCTGATAGGAAATGTCTTAAACCTTATAGTCATATTACAATAAAAAGAGCCTAGCTGGCATTTCACTAAGCCACTAGATCTACTATTATGTCTTCATACGTCAGGTCATGAGTTATCTCTTTTTACATATCACACATGTCAAGTATGGCTCTTCTGCATTCGTTTTTAATACGTTCTTAAATGCTCTTTCAATGGGGGTTTGGCTATATAATAGGCCTATATCTCATTTATACAAATATACCTATATATAACCTAAATAGATGAACATGCAGTGTATTATTTCAAGCTCATCTAGTCTGGTTCGCTGGTGATGTGGACGTTGGTGTTGTAATCTCATCCAGGTGTACCAAGAATGCTTTTTTTTCCTGTTTTTTTTCTGGTACGTGACCACTTGCTAGGAAACACTGATTGGGACATTCGGACTCGACATTTGGCTTAGTGGGTGAATGCTCAGATATCATCAATCTACTATTTTATTCATGGAAAATACTAGGACCTTTCTTCAAATAGGCCAAAATATATTTAAGCCTTCGATAACAAGAAGGCAAGGTGGTGGAGGGGGCAGGGGGCGGGGGAGTACATATTTAACGAAAACTTTTCAAACAAATAGATTTTATCATTTTGCAGCTTACAGACTAACTTAACTTAGGAAAGCCTTACACACCCAGACCCAGCCATAAAACCTAGGTATTTAATGAGGCTACCTGGACCAATCCACAAACAAAATTTAATAATTTCTTCAGTAACACCTGAAATTAAACCATACTTCCAAAAACTGAAGATTGACCACTTTACCCACTTAGCCACAGGCACGATACGTATTTTTTTAATTGTTTCTTAATACCTGTTCAGGTTATACGCATATATAAATCTACTAACTACAATAATAAATTATAGATGAGGCAGCCTAAATTTCATGGTGTACCCGCATTTGCATGGAGGGAGAGTGGAAAACCATTTAGGCAAAAACCTCCCTTAGTACACTCTACTAGAATTCGAACCCCGATGTCCTTGTCATCAGTAGCCTAGTATATTGCGAGAGTGATGCCTGAGACCATGTGGCCCCACCGATGCGGGTATGATACTTACACAGTGCCACTAGTGGTATATTTTTTAATGCAATAATTTCTGTTTAAATGAGAGTTTATGTAGTTCACTTTACATAGGAAGAGCTTTTTTAGAAAATACAAACATAAATTTATACGGTCAACAATGGAAACATTTTACTCTAATGATATTAGTGTTATTTTACAGATATTGATAATATCTATCAAAAGTGATAGACGCAAATCACATGATCTAATCTATTAATGCGGAAAGCAGATCTAGTTCTTTTCATAGCTGTCAGGTAAGACCCTCTCTATGAAAATTGGATTTTATTTTAACTCTCTGTACCTTTTCTTCAAACACAGTCAAATTTTCAAAGGAAGGGTCCTATCTGACACCTGAAAATATAACTAAAATATATACTTTCATACACTCATAAGCCAAATCATTTGATCTGCATTTGCCACTATTAAAATAATAAAATGTTGAAAACTTTGGTTAGAAAAAAAAAGTGTATTTTCTACAAGGTCCTTTCTATGAAAATTAAACTGTAGCATCTCATTCTTTAATCGTCATTTTCTCCTGCCTCAACACTAATTGCTGAAAAGCCTTCAAAAAACCCCCACTCCCTTACTCTATTAAATCTCATCAAGGTCTCCGGAATTAGCTTCTTCCCATAACCCTCCCTTCCTCCCTCCTAACTCTTGAGACGATCGGGTGACCCGAAAGGTAGAGGCAGCTCTAATAAGACCTCCGAAGAAGTCTATTTAGCCGATATCTAATAGTCCCCGGTAAACCTCAAGCTCGGTCTTAAATTGGAAACAATATCCTTCAGTGAAGGTTCATCAATATGGACTCATCATAACGCCGGAAGGGTTGCAGAGAAACCTGGTTAAGAGAAGGATTTACGTGGAAAAGGGGCCTAGCCTCGCCCTCTTTATAAACCTTATTAAAGTTATTATACCTTATTGGGAACCTTGAGTTGAACGTTTCTCTTATTTTAAGTACGGGATAGAATTAATGAACTATCAGAAGATACACCAGCTTGTTTTTTTTTTAAATCCTTACATTGGCAAGACTAAATTTACTTTCTCATATTGGTATAAGGGTCTATACGAAGTGAAGAGAAAGTTTTATAATATTGGGGGTGAATGGGGAAATGAAGAATTTGTTATTTTGACTACGAAAAATGTTTTAAGATCCCCCTGATTACGAGAAATGTACTCTTCTTTTATAGGGATGGACTTAGCTATTGTGTTTTACTAACTTGAAAATCAATCTATGAAACATTCTGGTGGTCGATATTCTATAGTATAAATAAAATATGAGAAGTTATCAGTGTGTATATACTTTTAAAATACATCACGAGAAACTTTAAATACATCAAGTAAAAACATAGAACTAAACTTATATCGATATGATTATTATTATTACGTCTTACTACCCGTTCAGCTTATACGCATTTACGCTAATGTGTGATGATAGGGTGATTGTGAGATGAAATGGAGGACCTACAGTTTAACGTGGAATCCGAACCACGTTTGAGGCCTGGCGTTTCACACATTCACAAGTTGTGATTAATACACGTCTTCTCAGTGCTGGATGAAGGGTTTGGTAATCAGATAAATCTGTGCTGGGATCGAGGATTGAACCCCAGACCTCCAGCACAGAAGTCTGACATCTTATCCCTAGACCGCCAGGTCACCTATATCATATAATAAAGTTTGTATACATTAAAATTGGTTTGTAGAAATAGAATGTATTTGGATTAGTAGACATTGGATACATTTAAATGAGGCGACCACAACGTAACGACTCTAAGCTATACCAATTCCAGATTTTGATTACATGTTGATTGCTGTAGAAAAGTAATGACTGGTACAGTTATAAAACAACTAACTCTTAGTAAATATCTTAAACAGGATTAATTACATTTCTAACCACAAATGGTGGACTCTACATAACATGGACTAACCTAAACTCTGGTAGACACGTCTTAGAATAATATTACGACACCCGCCTCGATGGTCGATAGGTCTAAAATGTCACTCCCCAAATAGACTAGAAAGACCCGCTTCGGTGGCCGCGTGGCCTAACGCACTACTCTCGTGTTAGACTAGACTGCCGAAAACGGGGAGATCGGGGTTCGACCCCGGTCGGCTTCAACGGGGGTTGTTTTTCTTAAATGATTTTTCCCTCTCCTTCCACGCAGATGTGGGTGCACTTACTCTAAACTAAACCTGACTAATCCCTAAATATTAAAGTAATTAATACTTAGGCGTATAACCCAAACGGGTAGTAAGACGTGATGCTAAAATAAAAAAAAATAGACTAGACTGCCAATGACGGGGATATCGTGGTTCGAATCCATATAGGGTGTACTGAGGGTGGTTTTCCCTAAATTGATTTTTTCTCTCCATTCGTGCAAACGTGGATGCACTTACTCTCAATTTAACCTTATACACCCTAACACACTAGCGTAATTAGTACCTAAATGTATAATCCGGACGGGTAGTAAGATGCGGTGTTAAAAAAAGATAGTTTTGACTAAAATTAAAAGTACTTTTCTAGAGTTTTAAGTGGGTAGGCCTACTTGTCAGAAATGTTATTACTGGTTGTGTGTTTTCGATACTTCTCAGAATTCAAAGGATCGGGGCTAAAACATGATAACACCTATTTTATGAATAAAGTGCTACCACTATTTCTGCTAAGCTATCTCTTGAACTACCACGTTGCTTTTATAGTCAAACAAGACATTGAGGAGAGCTAATAACGACGAATATTATATTTATTTTTTATAGTTATATTTGTGGATTTTACCTAAGTTTAAATAGTGAATATATTTTATTTAAATCTATTAGGTTTATCACGTTTTTACCACGACCCCTCAATTCATATACGTTTGAAATCGTTTGAAACAAAATCCCGAATTGAACCAATTCCGACTTTACTGTAATAAACTACATGCAATAACAATCCGGAACTGTAACATTTTGGAACGTCCCAATTTAAAACACGTCAATTGTGTTTAATACACATAGGACTATTGCAGAAAAATAGCAAATAATTCGATAATTAAATGTATTCATTGTGTAAATTCTGAGTAGTCAGGTTTAATTTTTAAGCATTTTGTTTATTGAAAAAATAATCTCTATAGTACCAAGCATAAGAAAAACTTTTAAAATATACATTTTTTATAATAAATTATGTATTTAATTAAATTGCCTAGCTATTATTTTAAATCAATATATTAATTTGGTTGCGTTTCTATACTAAAGGTTTAAATGATAATTATGATGGCTGCTCAAGTGGAACAAATTTGAATTATGAACAACTACACTTTAGTGAAGCGTAGTAATATTACAGTGTGTTGGTATGATTAATTTTTGGTGATTAGACAAGCTATTAAGATCATTAATCAATACTTTCCTAATTCCTAAATGTACAACTTTAATAATTTATTAAGCGTAAAAAATGTATAAATACTTGAAATTGCTCGTTTATATAACTGAGTTTTTACTATCAGAAAGTAAAAAACGCAATTTTGGTAAGTATTCTTCATATACAAGGTTTAAAGGTGATAGTAAATTTTTCAGAGGGGCTACAACTAATAATTTATTGGTTAAACGTTTTAATATTTATTCTAGCTATACTTCATTGTGTGCCACTTCTTCACGGGTAATTTAATCACGCTTTTACGCAATGTTAAACTGAAGTTTTTTCTGTAGCTCACATCGTATTACAAGTTTGGGCTAACCGCATATTTAGATTAATGAGGTAGAAAGGAGGAAAGTAGAATTTAGAGTAAATGTATCTGCATTTTCAAAGTCAAGATTTGAACCTCCCCTCCATCGGTTATCTAGACTAGGCAATACTGATTGATGCCTTTTTCCGCCTAATCATCTTTGTGGGTTTAACTAATTTTCTTTATGTCAATGTTTATTGCAATGATAGGGTTTTGTTTAAATTAATAGGCCTATTATATCGCTTTGCCAAATGAAATGTAGAAGATTTAGATGACCGTGTTTTACAATGTTTTGGCAATGATTATTTAGGTAAAAGAAGAAAGTTCATTAATTCATAAAAACATTTAAAGTAATGATTCTACCCGTTTCAGTGGTCGCATAGTCTAAGGCACTACTCTTGTAGTAGACTAGACTGCTAATGGTGGAGAGGTATAGGTTCAAATCTCGGTCATGTGTAGGCCTACTGAAGGTGGTTTTTTCCTAAATGGTCTTTCACTCTCCCTCCACGCAAATTCTGGTACACTTCCTTGAAATATAGCCTTCCTAATACCTAAAACCATTAACGTAATTAGTACATAAGCGTATAACCCGAATGGTTAGTAAGACACGGTGCTAAAAAATAGTAAGTAGCCTGGCAGTTATGCAAAAATAGTTACATTTCCCTCTGATTTAAACTTAATAAATTGTCAGCATTATAATCTATTTTACATAGGATTACTCAAACAAATTAATGTATATATATAGCTTATATACAACCTGCCAAACTGGAGATTAAGGCCATACTGTGTTATTTAAGCTTTGATTCTTTGTTTCGGAACATTTTCGAACGCTCATAAAATTCAAATATTAGTCTTAGGGGTCTATGCTTATATTAAGTGTTTTGGAGTGATTTATAGATACTGTGTCTACTCTTTAAGAATGTAAAATTTCATATTCAAAGTAAAATAAACTAATCTAGTAGGATTACAAATTACTTTATTTAGTGACAAAATCAGGTATTTTTGTTAGAATATTTTGATTTTTTAAATGTCGTTTTATCTAATAAATTGAACAATCAATACCAAAAATTGGTATTCTCAATATTTAATCAATAAGTGTAACGAAAAAATTATTACTAAAAATAAAAGATGTTTTAAAATTGCTATTGTCTGCACAGTTTCCGAAAGAGACATTCAAAGCCACAACATGGCGCGAGGGTGCCTTACAGAACCCTTCTCATTTTAAAACAAGATCCCCACTCCTTCTTCAAAATATATACAAAAAATATTTTAAAAAAACATCAACCCCTGAAAAATCTTATCTTAAAAGTGTTTGGTCGTAGCCTGGGTGTGGCTGTTTTCTGTAGGAGCACTTTTAGTTGATTGGGTAGCAGGAGGTTTTGGTGACAGAAACCATAGTCTTTCATTTGACGGACCCTCAGTCTGTCTCTTGTCTGGGCCTCGTTGGAGGGGAAGGTTTCCACTGTTATGGTGGCGATACTGTTTCATGGACATGGGGGCTGCCGGCGCATTATAGCACCTTTATGACCACTTATAGACCGCGTGCATTCGAGGACACTCTGGTCTCATATATTGTAGACATACTATTTTGTTTTTAAAATAAAAGTATTCAACGTCTATCTATTAAACACACATATTATTCAGCATATACACGTGGTTACAGCCTCTGTGATCTAATGTTCAGCATTCCTGGCTACAATCCTAGAAGTCCCGGGTTCAATCCCCAGCGCTTACAAAAATTCATATGTGAACCAGTGGTTTTGGAGAGGAGTCATAATCAGCCTCGTGAGGACAATAAATTAGGAACTACTTGAATAAATAAGTAGCAGTTCCAGTTTGAAAAACTGAGATTAAATGCTGGAGGGCTCATTGCACTGACCACATGACACCGTATATCTGCAAATATTGACACTGTCATCATTAATTGTGGCGGCCGCTCGGTCGGTATATCTCGCTTGCACCATGATTTTTTTTACACATGTGAAGGTGGAAATGGGGACTAAATATCATCATTATTTGCAAGTTTGCTGTGACGGGGAGGTCGGGGTTAGAAACCAGGTTGGCTGTACCAAGGGTGATTTTTACTTAATCGTTTTCCCTTCTCCATCAACGCAAATGTGAGTACATTTCCACAAATTTATCCTTTTATTAATAACAACCGGCCATGCCATTTTTAATTTTTGAAAATATTTAAATAATAAAAGATTATTCTTAATTTGGTACTAGGCCCTTTTAATATTTATGAATTTGAATATTGTAGATTTATATGAACGTGTAAAATTTAAAACATAAAATACGTGTCTTATAGCAACAAACACTAATATATACTATATGCCTTTATATGAGAAAGTTTATTAATACAATTTGTATAATTTCGATATTATATCTCTAAGAATTATTTAGGATGTTTGAGTTAGTATCGTCAAATTCTTTTACGTGTAAGGACATATTGATTAACACATTTAATACCATACAAATTTATTGATTTTAAGAAAACAATATATAATTTAGAGAAAACCTAAGGTGAATAACTTACAGTTTTATTCATTTAAATGTTATTTTTACTATAACCTATTCAATATTCCCTTAATTGAACTTTAAAACATAGAATTCATTAGGGTTGTCTTATTTATTGATTGCTATTTAAATTGAACACACGATATTAATAAGAAATGATTAAGCATAATACTTTAAAAACTAAAATAAAAATATGTTTTTTACCAAATTAAAAAACTATGAGGAAATGCCCATCATCACAAAGTTCTTCATTGGAGCCCTTCAAACTCACCACTTGTGTTCTGTCCCAGCATGCATCGGGCTCTCAAACTATTAACGAGGGCAGTTTATGACTGTACCAGATAACCCTCTTCACTACATTCATCTTATACATATTAAAAGAAGTTAAGATATTCGGGGCGTAAAAGAGACCGCCGTTCTAAACATTTTACAAGCCGAAACACTTAAAACGGAGTTTTATTTGGAATTAGTAATTGATGGAGCTGCGGCGGTATGTTCAACAGCCATTACGACACGAGAAGTACTAACTAGTTCTTCTCCATTAGTGGTTAGAGATAAAGATAATATTTATCCACATTAAAATTACTATGCATATACACATTTAACGACTCAAAGATGATTTTTTTTTCCATATAGAGGGGCATAGTAATTATTCATCTCCAGAATATAGTAGGATGAAAACATAAAAACAAGAGCATTTCCTGTATATAAAATGTGTTAATATTGAAATGACTGAATCTGGTAGTAAGCTTTGGATCGGCCTACAATGGTAGTTAAAGGGAATTTGATTAAAAGGGTTTTGCAATAGAGCTGGGTTTTTTTTATTCAAAGGATCGGCTTCGGTAGCCGCGTAGTCAAACGCAATAAACTACTGCCCTTAATGTGTGGAACGAGGTTAAAATCTCGGTCGGGTGTACTGACGGTGGTGATTCCAAAATGATTTTACACTCTACCCCCACGCAAATATGGGTACATTTCCTCTAAATATAACCTTCCTGATCCCTAAAACCATTAGCGAGTAAATAAATGTATAACCCGATTGATTAGTAAAATTTGGTGCTAAAAAACTTTAAAGGAAATTTTGGACGAATTCTTTGGGACAGTTGTATGTAGATTTAGATGTGATTTACATACAGTTTAAAAAGTAGACCTACTAGATATCACAGGTCAACGCTCAATTTGAAAAAAGAACCTTGCCTTTATAGTTATACTATTATGTATAGCTATTTTTCTTCTTCAAACAATTCCTCCACTACCATACTACGTAAGTAGACCTCCACTATATCAATCAGCGGAGACAGAATAACTTATAGGTAGGTTTACCATTTTGATCATTTTAATATCCAAAGTTTTTGTGTTTTCACCATGGACTACTAACGCGCACCCGTTTTTTTTTTATCACAGAGCAGATTATTTCCTAATAATGTTATATTTCTTTCAGTTATTTCTCTAAATCTGAATAATGTATTATTTTAATTTATTTTAATAAACAAATTTGCAAAAAAAAAATGACCTCTAAATAGTTATATTATAGAATTGTGACCAATTTATGTATTCAACTATCCAAATGTATTGGTGGTGAAGTTAATAAATGAAAATGTTCCTAGCTAGGAAAATAATATGCAACACACTATGCTTTAATAAATACTTTTGTCAAGGTCTGGTTAGGACTAGCAGTTGTTCGCTCCTAACTTTGTTTGACTTATAGGTTTGAAATTTTATTTTTCTCAATGTCATATTACGACAGCATCTCCGAGGAAGTTTCACTATATCGTTCGTTCGTTATCTCCACTCTCTCCCATTTATTTTGGTAGATTAAATCGCAGATTATTAATTATAATGAAGACTGGTAGTTTTGTGAACAGGAGACCTCACTCCCTCCATGTTCTTATATTGACCTCAGTCTTAACATTTCTCTTCGGAGCTCAAGTTGAAATATAGATTAAAAAATAAAATGTCCTAGGTTGGCCTACTAGATCGATTGCTCATAATTTTAAGTTCAAATAACTTGAGATGAGCTACTAAACGTAAAATATTTTGAGTGAACACCATCTTTAAACGGATAACAGGATATAAATATGATGTACTGTATATACATCGTTCGTCCTAAGTTCAAATAATGAATCTGACAAATTTTGTTAAAAGTGGTCCATGAATTTAACAGCTTTCACGAAACAAAGATCCAGACAGACATAATGTAAAATGGTAAATGGTCAACTTAAAACTGAACCTCGATACGCTCGGGTAGTTGTATGAATACACCTAAATTGACATTCGCATTATCTCCGGTAGAAGCGAGGTCGGGATTAGAAATGTTATTAGGTTTTCTAAGGATGATTTTTACTATATGAATTACCAATCCCCCTCCATGAAAATTTCTATAAATTCTACAATCTTTGTCCCTACCTTTTAATTTACATCCATTTTTTTGTTTTCAGCCTATGGTCCAAGTCAGTTTTTTATTCCAGCCATATATTTTCCACTACCAGTTGGCTAGTTCTTTCGTAGCTTCATATGCCTTATAATCTAACTTAAGACTAGGGAAGGCACAACATCCAGTCCCCGGCCGTTAATTTATCAATGGGAGAGGGTAAAACCCACATTTCACCAATGATACATTTTCGGCCATGCTGGGAATCGAATCCGGAACCCTTAGTTCAGTAGGCACGCATGCTACTGACTGAGCTAAGGTTTAAGATTATCGCTACCTATTTATTGTACATTTTTTGATAGCCCAGGCAAATAATGAGAAGCGGTGCTCATACACACAAAAAAAAACCATTTATATATAAGAAAATATGTATGATTTTTATTTGTTTTTGAAATGCCAAATCAATTATACGTGGTAGTAAATATACCTAGTTTATTCCCTTCTCAATTTATGTAAGGTTTAGTGTTAGAATCTTGGTTTAGTGATTAATATATTATTTAGCTACTTTAAGTGCGTTAGAGATTATTATAAACTGTGGTGTACAATGATTACACTTTACTATTTTTTTTAGTGTTATTTTATAGGTATTGAAAGTATCTATTAAAAATGACAGCTGCAGACCACATGACTTGATGTGTGAATTCGTGAAAGTACATTTAGTAACTTTTATAGCTGTCAGAAAAGGTTTTTCCTATAAAAATTAGAATATAGATGAGCTTGACATATATATATATACACTCCACGTGGTGAACGGTGCAGGCTATAAGTACAACCGACTCTCCAATTCGTCATTGAAAAAACATTTAGATTGAGTTAAAGATGAATGAAACTGTGATATGTAAAAGAGGTGGTTACTGCAAGCATACAGCTTGGCGTATGAAGGCAAAATTAGACTTAGTAACTTAGTCATTTGAGGTTCTAAGACTTTGGTGATACAGCTTTTTTTTACTACCACGTCTTACTACCCGTTTGGATTATACGCTTATGTAGCCTACTATTAATTACGCTAATGGTTTTAGGGATTAGGAAGGCTATATTTATAGAAGATGTACCTGCATTTGCTTGGAGGGAAAGTGGGGAACTATTTAGGAAAGATGATTCTCAGTACACCCGACCGATATTCCAACCTCTATCTTCCCATCATCGGTAATATAGTCTACTGCGAGAGTAGCTCCTTAGACCAAGTGGCCACTGAGGCAGGTTGGAACTATTTATGTTGGTCTAATGCTATCCCGTTGATATTTTTATTCTAAAAATTAATATAATAATAATAATTTACTAGATAAATGTTTTAAAACTATCTTAATGCGATATTAAATCTAATATAGCTATTTTACGATGTTAAATTTGTCCCAATTTTTTGAACATGAACTACCTAATTATCAATCATTGATTATTATTTTATACATTTTTAAAAAAGCCTTACACTTTATTTAGTGAATGATGGAATTAAATTATTGACATGTATAATTTCAAAAAATAGGATTAGGAGGCAACCTTTTTAGGGAATTCAACATCAGTCACCAATATGCCCCACCCAAGGTAAAACAAATTATTCCAAGTGTACTCATTCTGGAGATTAAACCACTTATTCTTGGGTTAGAGCCACCCACATATAGGTCACTAATGGTTTGTTAAAGTCCAATTTTCATATGAGGGTCAGTTTATAAAATCCAAATATATCTTTTTTCAGTCAAAATTGGTAAGAATTTCCTATTTAATTAGTGTTAGTTTATAAGTTTTATATCAAACGTGACAGTTGAAGATCAAATGACTTGACTATCACCAGATGAATGTAGATCCTCGGACTTTTTTAACTGTTGGATAGGAAAGGCCCTTTTATTAAAATTGGACTGTGCTATAGATTATAAAAATGGTTTAGGCTACCTCTTCGTGGTTCGCAACCAGAAGTGTTTGGGGTACTTTGTAGTCAAAAGGGACTTGAACGAGTGCCTGTTACTTCAAAAAACTTAGATATTTCGAAAATAAATTATAGTTTAAATTTTTTACATTTACTTAATAATAAAATAGAAATAAAGATAAACATTTTATTTTTCCTCGAGTGAAATAAAAATAGCGAAGTTTTTTTGTTTGTTTTTTAGTGCGGCTGAATAAAATCCGCCTTCATTACTTTTAACCTTCTCCTGAAATTATCCGTAGAGTGTAACACTATTTCACTCCATGCTATGGGGGTTGTCCTGGTTGAATTCGGTCCTCCCTCCCCCCCCTGCTAAACGGTCCACAGATTACATCGGAGATCCACTGCGCAACACTCCTAGCATCGCACAATTGATTATACTCTCTCTCTTTCACCCTTCCGTAGCTGTAAACCCCCGTGTGTTCTCTGACACTTGAGAGGGAAATATTCCTCTCATCACACACTCCAGCGAACACGGATTAAACGGGTACCCCCCTCCGCTCCCCCCACCGCCCCCATCCCGTATTCTCTACGAGCCGTCTCACTCATTTCAGTTCAACACGGAGCTACAAGAGCCATTGTTTTTACGATGGACCCTCTCTGTCTCTCTCTCTGCTGCAGTTCTCTCTTTGTCGGTGTGGTAGTCATTTATTTTAGTTTGTTTGGGACGTTTAACGAGCACTTTCTAAACACACGTTCATACCAAAACACACTATGCATCGGTGATCATAGGATCTAAGCCTGCAGGTTCATAATAGACTGGAGTCGATAAAAATCGGTAGCACAACGTTTTTCGGAGGGGAAGTAAAGTCGTTGGTCCCATTTAGATTGTGTCATGTAAAAAAAACTCTGAAAGGTGTGTGAAAATACCTTTCATGGCAAAAATTGGTAGGACCTTTCGCTCTCGTTAATAGAAATTATCGTATGCTGATATAATCAGTCGGTTCAGAAATTGCAGATTAAGTAGAGTATTTTACTAAATTGTTTCCCACTCTCTCTTCACACTCAAATGTGAGTACAATCCTTTTAAACTCAACCTTCCTCATCCCTAACACATTAGCGTAATTATTACGTAAGCGCACACACCGAACGGGTAGCTAGATATAATAAAATTTGTTTCAGCAATTTATTTGATTAAAATATTTTTATTTAATTTTGTAAGCATTTCAAATTTCGTTTTCTGTCGTATTTTGATTTTAGATAATTTGTGAATTTATTTTATGCTGTGGATCTGTGATCCTTAAAAACTAATATAACTTTCTTGGTATGTTTTCCTTTGATAACTGTTCAAACAAAGATTCCATTTCATTTTTATATCTAGAAACGTCTACGCTTTCGGGGTTGATTCTCTTGTTTTTAATTTTCTTCACATACAATAGGACTTTCCTAGTCTAACATAATTGCTTGAATTATTCTTGGCTGGAGTAGAGAGAGAAGTAGACTTGCACGCATGCATGCAGTGTGAGTGGTACACAGTGCAGTGACGTGCAGTGGCGTGCAGAGGCATGCAGATGTGCACAGCAGCGTGGATCCAGTGTGTGTGGACTTTAAGGCGCTTACCCATTGGTCAAAATAAAAGCAGCACCAAATAAAAACATCTTGTTCGACGAACAAGAAAAACTGTTCGACAAAAACATTTAAATTATTTTTAAATTTGAATGTTCCCACAGAGCAAAATTTGGTGTTTGTTTTTTAGAGGATTTTGGTTTCTCGAACATCGAACAACTTTGTTGGGCAAGTCCAGATCTACTGTACAATGTTTGATGGATATGTTCGAAGAACAAAGCAAACTGCGCATGTGCGATTTACCCACTTTCTCTACGTTTGCGAATAATTTTGCAGTACTTCACATTCTCGTGTTTGTGTTTTAGTATATCTGTGATTTATATAATCGTGACAGAAACGACTGAAGTAAATTGTGTATGATAAATTCTACGAGAGTAAAACATGAGTTTATTTACAGCTACTTCTTATTCTTCTTCAAGTTAAATAAAATTAAGTATAGAGGAGATAACTAAATCAATGTCTTCCTCGCCCGTTGCCATGCTGGCTACTGGAGGAAATTTTTGTTTTGTTTCATGAATTTCTCATTTTGTCCCATGGTGGTATCCCACAGCGTCGGACACCTGTTCGAGGCAGTTGTGTGAAACAAATTGTTTCGATCAGTGGGTAAGTGGCCTAAATATATCAAAAGTTATAGCTTCAGAACATTTAGCTTAACGTATTGAGTACATGAAAGAGGATTTAGTAGTTTTTTGAACTGGCTAATGGGACTCTTCCTAAACTGATTCCACTGTCTACAAATATCACAAATGGCCCAAACATCAGTTACAATAATTTAGGGTGAGGAATGCATTAATGAAGTACAAATTATGTTAACAAATATTATATTATTTGTGTCTACGGAATATAGATGTGAAATGAAAGCATGTTGGTTAATTTAATGAGTACAAGTATTTTTAAGTAATTAAGAGTATTGTTTAATTCTAATCACTTCACTCAAAAGTTGTTACTTTGCTAACCCTTAATTCAAACTTGTCTACAAAAACAATTTATTGGGGGGGACAAAGAAACTTCCTTATAGGTTGACCGTGGATATAATTTGAGTTCTTGTGTGATACTATTTTAATCGGCGGCCTCCTTTTAAATCGTTGTTTTCTTTTCATATAGCTTCTATTCACTATTTATCTCTCTCTTACGATTATGCCCTTTCGGCAAAAGCTCCTTTGTGCTAGCCACATTTCAATTTACTCATTTCAATCCATTACGAAAGTAAAACTGTGAAAATGAAAG
>CABFWB010000445.1:83538-97712 GCA_902151455.1 Timema bartmani | reverse complement strand
CAAAAAAAGAAGGTGGGGAAGGGGGGGGGGGGGAACTATTGTTAAGTACAACACCATGAAATGAAGAGGCGTTGATTTCACCTGGAGGCAAAATGAACAAGGGGAAAGGGATGTTTTGGTAAGCTTCAGGATTGAACGGAGGATCATGACGGATATAAAATTATACTCTGTTGCGATGAAATCTAGACCTTCAGGGAAACAGCAAGAAGCTAAGAACGATTTTTCCACGGTCAAATAAAATTGGACCTTGAATCCTCACTCTTGCGATTAATATCCAATTTTCATAAGAAGGACCTTTTATAAAATACAAACATATATACCTCTTAGGTCAACATTGATAATAATATTATACCGTGCTACTAGTGTTGTTTAATTGATATTTTTGGTGTTCAGGGTATTGAATGGTAAACCCAATGAGAAGAGACCATTAGAAAGACCTAGACGCAGATGGGAGGATAACATTAGAATGGGCCTGAAAGAGATAAGGTGTAATGAGGTGGGCCGGAATGAATTACCTCAAGATACGGATAGGTGGCGTAGTTTTGTAAGTGCGGAAATGAACTTTCGATATCCTAATGTCATAGAATATAATAGAATAGCTACAGTACCTATCATAAGTGTGAGCTGCAGATCACATGACCTGACAAAATGAATAGGGAAGAGTAGATCTAGTAACTTTTCTAGATGTCAGATAAAGTTAAGTATGGTTCCCTCGATGCGACTACGACTCGCGACCCAGCGACCAGCGACTGAACTGGATTCAGTAGATATGTGACCATTTCCTTCGAGCCGATCGTGACTGGCGACCAGAATGCGCTTACCAGCGTCTCAACAACGCCCCGGGAGTAATCTGGTCGCAGTCGCGCCTCATTCTTCAATAGAAGCCTATGTATAAGCGTAGGCAAGAAGCCTTTATCGGTAAGTTGACTGTACATGGTAATTGCTTTATTATTGGGTTTACTTTCATAGCTATTAGTCATCATTGCCATTACTCTACCATCATCATCATTATTTTCTTCCGCCGAAAGGTATGTAAGGAGTAATCGGTTCCTATGACTTAGTATCATAGATCATTCTATCAATAGGTAAGGAAAATGAAAGAAAACACTATCGAAAAATTCTGAAAATTGAGTAACGATCTGCATTCTATATGGCACACGATTATCGATAACCTGTCGCCTCTAGGAAAACACCCTATCCCGCTACCGCGACTCACCACCTGACGACTACGGTCACAGTCACGAGTCAGTCACGGTTGTATCGAGGGAATTCTACTTAGGTAGCCAAGGAGGGCGACCATATCAAGAGGTTGTTATTTATTTTATTAGTGTGGTATTTAACGCGCACGTTCTCAACAAACAGACTATACCAGCAACAAGCTAAATTAATCCAAGGCAATATGCCTAGACCTACATCCTTCCCTGGCTCATATATGTTTAGCGGGACGAACTCACTTGTTAAAAGTAGCCTATCTTCACCAGAATCACACGGTATTGAACCAATGCCTCATAATCTTCTGATCAGCTAATGAAGCCATGTTAGCCATGGTGATTAACTTTGATTAAATAGTTTAATGGGGGATTAAATTGATGAACACCCCACATCAGCGGACACTTGGACTAAAGGTCACGCTGATTGAATCAAGTTTACCGGTAACCGAAAAGTAGAGGTTCAAATCCTGGTAGGGTTTACTAAGGGTATAGTTTCCTAAATAGTTTAAATACTCTCGCTACGCGAATACGGGTGCGTTTTCTTGAAATTATACCTTTCTTATCTTTACCTCATTAGCGTGGTTAAAAAAAACTTATAGACTGGATGATAACTGTCCAATTTTCATAGAAAAGGCATTTTAGAAAATACAAAACTTTTTTTCTGCCAATAATGTTAACACTAGAATAGATTATTGGAATTGTTGTATAATTATATCAAGGGTGACAGTTTCAGATCATATGACTTGACGTATTCTCACGTGAAAGTAGATCTAGTAGATTTTCAAGCTGTCAAACTAGTTCGTTCCTATACAAATTGGACTAATAAAAATGTCTCCATGGTGGGAGGGGAAAAAAAAAAATTGAAAGGTCTAGACATAATAAGAACATAAGGTACACCGCGTGGACAGAATGCTCACCGTTTTTTTAAGGGTTTTACAAGCATTCAGTTGGGGACTATAAGGAAGGTTTGGGAGACAGAGAGAGAGAGAAAGGGAAGGAGTAGAAAAAAAAATGTTTAATTTCACAGCTCGTAGGATCCTTGGCCTGTATTTCAATTCGGGACTGCTCAACATCAACAGATTTCAACAACAACATTTCACGGCGCACACATATCAAGGATAGCTCAATCTCTTCCACTGGATTTCTGGACTGCCTTTTTTTTTTTCACATAGCCGCACAAGTTTGATAGCACTCATTTGAGAGTTTATGTTTTAAATAGTTTCGTTTCAGAATGTTCAAATTAGTGTTGTGTGAAGCTTTGAAATATTGAAGTCTAAGGTCAAATATCCTTTGCTTCAACTTCGACTCCTACAATAACTTTCGAATCTTTGAAACATTTTTAAATTGGGTTGGAGGGGGACGCGAGTTAAGGGAAAAGTTAATGCAGTTTTTTTATAACAAAACATGTTTGGCCAAAATAAATAAAATATTGGCTCTGTACAAACATAGAATTTATTTTTCTACATATGGTGACCTCAAAATTTCTTGAATATCTGTCACGGGTGTTCTTGAATTTAATTATAACTTTTTCTCTTAATTTAAAAACTTTGTTAGATAATTCCACCATGCTCATGAAATATTCAGAAACTGTTGATATCACCATGAGAAGAAAATTAAACTCTATGTTTGCACGGGAGCAATATTTTATTTATTTTGGCCAAAAAAGATTTTGTCATATAAACTGCAAAAACATTTACCTTTTCTCAACTCCCCTTCCATCCCACCTTTAGGTCCAAGTTATTACCACGAGGAAGAGTGGCTGGAATTTTTGATACATGGGTACGGGATTATTATAAGTTGCCTTGCTTTAACTTCCATCTAGCATGTGAGAAGCTCGACTGGCATTTGCAAAATTCAAATGCTAGACAAGTGTGTGGTCTCACTTATTATATTGATTAGTCAATAAGTGTTTTCGGACGTAGAAAATTACTAAATTCAATCTATTGAGACGACACCTGAATTCTGTTCCTCCCCGGATTGCTCTCAAAGTTACCTCTCCGTAGATAGGTTGTCTTGCGATTGGCCGCGGTGATGACGTGAGATATAGACGAGTAGATGACGTAGAGAGTTTCGTCCTGTGTCCCAAGGAGACAAGCGGTGAGGGGGTTCCCAGTCTTCCGACAATCCCCGACAAACAATGTCGCGTCGGGGTCTCTCCCTCGCGGGCCCAGTGTGACCAATCTCGCTGACACCACAATTAACGGAAGTCCGCTCTTTACCGACAGGACGTGAAGAGAACCGTATGTCCATTATGAAGGATTGAAACCGATATTAAAATTAAGGATTGATATGCGGTTAGCGCTCCTGACTACGCTGGGTTGTAAGAGAGCTTTTCTTTCAATTCTCCCTTCTTGCTAATTGCGGAGAAGTTCAAACATATATAGAGGTCTATATATATATATATATATTTGCACATCTAATTTATATATAGGACAGTGGATTAACTTGAACTCATCTCATCCCAATAACAAGACAGATATTCTAAATTTATTATTTGGCATAAAGAAAGAAATACAACTCCCAGGGTATACCGAGATCAAGTCCTGAATTCATGTTCAAATACTTCCAGTAGAGAAGTGAAGGAATATGTTAAATCCTGTAGGGACACCCGAGGTCACGCGACTATTTAACAAATCCCTACGGGGGGCAAATTTCATGAATTATACCCAAAAGAATGAACTAGTAGCCTACACAAACAAAAACATTTAAATAAATACCAGATTAAGCTTACAAAGGAAATTGCAGGTATTGTAGGGTTTTGGTAGGAAGGTTCGTGTTAGAAAAAGAAAACCTGAATTTATTTGATGGTCAATATTGATATAAATGTACTATATTATTAGTGTTATTATATGGAGCTTAAAAATATCTATCAAAAGTGACAGCTACAGATCACATGAATTGCCGTATGGATACGTGAAAGTATGTTTAGTAGCTTTATTATCTGTCAGATAAAGCCCTTCTTATGAAATTGGACTAAATGTGTAATTGCACTACTTTACGGGTGAGATCCATCTCCTAAGCAATAGCTATCAGCATCTCTAATTATCCTAGCAAGGCTTTGGAACATGTGTGGTACGTTCCTGGGTCTATCACCTTGATCCTAAGCCTCTGGATGAGAGGTTTGTCGTAGAAAGACTGAATAATCTCCGGGAAGTAGTTATTTATACAATGCATCTCCAAGTCTCAGTATAGAATCCTATTAGAGCCGTTCATGCTAATTCTAAGGCACCGGTTCTAAAATACCTGCATATTTTTACTAATTTATTTATACTTGATTTTAAATATTTAAATGCTGCTGTTTTGGCATTCCAAACCCTAGCCTCTTGAAAGGTAAATTATTTTTAAAAGTTTTTTGTTCTATTTAGGTATTTGTAGGAATCTCAATCTCTTGTTTTATTTATTTTATGCATGTAAGATATGTTCGTTACTTCTTAGTAGAGATAAAACGATCATTTGATTTTATAATTTTATAAAACCACGAAATAAAACTCAATAGACGTCGGTTTTCCATATTGAGCTAATTTAAGTCTTTTTAGGTGTATATCTAATGTGATCATATTGTCTTACTTTAAAAATAAATATTATTCAAGACTTTTGGATTTTTTTGGATATTCTGATTATGTGTGAGTCTACCATGCAGCCCAACGCTGGATAAGCAAGCATAGTAAAGCATAGGTATGGGCAACTCTCTGTACTGTGTCAAACCATTCTTCTGTGACAGGGTTTTGTTCGATGCCAAAGCTTTGCCTTGCCTTGATTAGTCTGTCGACCAAGTGTAGTCCTAAGGTTAGAATAACGCAATGGATCTCAACCTTTTATTTTTGTTCACGGCACACTTTTATTTGTTGTGATTACTCGCGGCACAATTAGTGTGCAAGTTGGTAACACTATGGGAGACTCGGGCATAAGCATGCGCAGACACTTCTCTCAGTTGAACAGGAAATGAGTGTGTGACCTCTATTCGACCACAAATTGAACTTTAGTGTAATGAACGGTAATGTTTCACTCAACTCTTTGATTGTAAGCCATTACATCTCTGGAAAGTAAATAAATTAAAGTGTTGGAATTTTTTTTTATTTCTTTAAAAAAAATTGAATTAAACTACTCTTAAATATTCTTTTCACGAACAATTACATAACGTAACTAATATCACGGTACATCCCTTGAGAACCAATGGACTACCTAATAAGTTTACAGTCAATGTAGAGATTATCATCCGAGCAAAAGCTTCAAATATCGTTCAATTACTCAAGATTCACCATCCTGCGGAAAAAAGTTGTAAGCTAAAAGCATTCCAAGCATATAATTACATGGGTGATTTTAACTATAGCAACTTAACAAAATTGGGCATAGGCATACTTGTGATAGACTGTTGGGATATATTTTGAAAAATATGTCCTCGAAAATAGCTTAGAACATTGGCGATTCGGCCTAGCAAACTTAATACAATCTTCCTGGATATGACAATCAATAGAACACTCAAGCGTTAATCCTAAAGACTTAGGTTCAATTTACCTGCTCGCAAGATAGTTTTTCAGTATTAAAAATAATTATCTCCATCATGTTTCTTCCAAAGAGTCTTTGAACTGTCGTGTTTTCTTATTTGTAATCACAATCCCATAATTTAGGAACCTGTATGGGTGACCAAAATTGGCAAATGTGTTATTTTAAGACTTGAAAGAATTTCAATTTATACTTTGCTTTCAAATCAATTGAACTTTTTCTCTCTCGTGAACATGACCTTCTTTACAACCAAGTTAAGGTCCATTTCGTTGATATTTGAGACCGACATTGATTGTGTTGTGAGTTACGACCGTGAAAATGTGAATTTAAGGACGAGAGGTCTTGATATTGTTTAGCATTGACAGCACAATTGAGGGAAGTAGCTCAATTGTCATACATAGCTTTAAAACACTTAATATTCGACTAGGTATTTTTACAATGACATAATATGGAAATCACTGCAAGATAAAGATAATAACAGATTCTACCTTTCCTAAACACAAATGTTAAATCAATTGTTTCTTGGAACAAATTATTTATACACATGCTACTATCGTAGACCCAGCATATTTTTCAATTGTTTTACAGAAACCTTTCGCAAACGGTGTTATAGCGCTTGAGACCTCATGTTCATAATGGATTACGAATATTTCGCATTCGGCCTGGAAGGTACGATTAGAAATTCATTTTCGAATCTCTTTAAATATCTCAGAGTTGTTGGTCATTGCTTAGGATTGACTCCATAGCACTAACGATTAGCATCATACAGGATTAACATAATATTGCGTAAGAATAATGCCCTAGCGTTTGAGGACGTTGCCTACCTGTGACGTCACGGAAAGCCAAGATAGGCTTTCCCATTCTAACGAATTAACGTTTTTTCAGCGAGTTTTAAGGATGTAACGTTGAAAAAAAAAACTACAAATTCTTAAATAATTCTAAACATAGTCTTATATTCTCATAAAATTATTATTTCTATCTTGAAGTAGTTTTTTTTAAATAATCTACATCTTAAGATATTTGGCTAGGTCACTAAAATGGCCTGTAGGAGTGTTCCTGCCAGGATATGGATTAAAAAAGTCCGTGGTAACATATGTATATCTAGAATAGGAAAGAAAAAAGTAATATAAAAAAGTAAGTCAAAGTTTTCAAGGTACAAATAATATAATCACTTTGTAAACTCGTCAGAGGAAAAGGGTAATTGTTTTCAGTAAATATACCAGAGACCTAACAGGGTGGACCGCTTATTTTATTCTTAATATTCCATTTCATACATTGGTATCTAAGTGTGGTAGTGCTTGGAGTGATAAGGTGCGTCAAGTTAAGATGCAACCCGCCTCACACAATAGCTTTGGAATCTCCAAGTTTGCAACGTCCTCAATATTAAATAAAAAAACACTTTCACTAAAAAATAGAGAACAAGAATTTGCTTGAGCAGTGAAACAATTCACACGAACGCAAAAATGTGTATTGACCCATCCCATGATGCGTTGCACACAAATTATAGTAAAATGATGGTAGGAAGGACCGTATCTGATAGTTACAAACGTTATTAAAACTACTCTCATATATTCTTACGTCCAATCATGAGATCTACTTCAGCTGTCACTTTTATTAAATAGTATGGATGAAAAACAATATTTTTTGCTAAATAGATTTACTTTTATTTAAATATTGGTGATTATTTCATCACATTTAAAACTTCTAAATATTATTAGTAGCTTATTGTAGCATAGTTCAAAAGCCCAAAAAATAACAAACCCCAATAAACTTTATTAATTAATATACCATTTAGCAGAAAGGAAAAAACCATTTTCACAGGGAAACATTTTTACCCTTATCTGGAATGGAACCAAGAGGCTCTTAGGTGAGTTATGTCAGACGTGCTGCCCACCAATATAAAATGCCTGTAACTATTGCTATACCCAATTTAACGGAACTGTAGAATCGACAGAACCCGCTAAGCGGTCACTTTCCCGACCACTTTAGGGACGGATGTTTAAACATCGTTTAGTTCGTGAGCGGTCGCGGTGCATTGGTATTCAATTCAACCAAAAACACGATCCAGATTGGCTTCGACGGTTTATAAAGTAATCATCAACATTCCGAAAAGCTGTTAGACACGCAACGTCTTGTCTCTAACCAAAATTTGAAAAGTTTCAACATCAGAAAATGTACTGTACAAAACATTGCTTTTATAGACACTTCGTTTTAGTCTTATACTATTATAATTATTGTTGTACTGTATATAATTCAATGTTTATATTTTGACATGTGGGTGTTCAAGTATTACTTAAGCACCTTTGAGGATGGGGAGTTCGAGTTCTGCCTATTTTTGACAAAGTAGAGGATGGGGGGGGATTCAGAACAATGCTTACGTAAGACAGAGAGATGGACAAGAATGGTGCAGTGACCCAGCCACCCCAAATGGACAAAAAATAATTAAAAGTGTCGAGACATGGATTAAAGAACCTTGTTTACCAGATCAAACTTATTTTAGAGTGTTTTTATAACCATTTATAGCTCTAGTTTAATTATATTTGTTTAACACAATACATTTAAATTAATCTTACAACATTGTTTATTGTGAATTATTTTGCAACAATATTTACGCCTCTACGTAATTACCAGCACTTTATAAATTGTTTTTCCTGTGAAAAAAGTTGACAAATATAATGTATGCTCGAGGGAGGGGTGGGGTTGGTCAATGGCTTATTTTTTCTAACAAGGTTCAAAATGGCCAAAAATGTACTTACGTAAGTTAATACTTTTACAACACCCATGTATTTATTAACGAGTGTTTCTTTTGTCATTTTATTGTTTCATTTGTGTTGAGAACTTAATTTAATATAGAAATTCAATAGAAAAATAAAACATATTACTATTATATGATAATGGTTTCCAACCTAAGGGTCGCGATGTGTTTTATGGTTGGGTCACAATACTTGTTGAGGTTATAATTGTATTTATATTTACTTTTTAAGTGATTATAATGAATAGAGGAAGGCATGAAATCAAATAAAAATATAAGTCGTTAAAATTGTTTTAAGAACGTATAGGTTCCCTCTGTCTATCAAACTTTTGCATTCACTGCTGCTTGCTGACTTTGTTTACGTCTATCAGTCCTGTGTTTGTGTGAGTGGATCTTGTAGCAAGACTTTCAAATTCCCACCAGATTCATATATTCTATTTTATGACATCTTAGTCGCATTCATATAGTCGTTGTATAAACAACTTGTAGAAATTAAAACAAGAATCAATAGGCAGGTGGGCTGACTTAATGTTAATCTTAATGTCTTAGTTAGTTTGTCGGTGATAGGGAGATCAGTTTTTAAATTTCAGTCGGCTGTGCTGAGAGTAATTTTACCTGAATGGTTTTCTTCTCTCCCTCCACGCTACATATAGTCTAAATTATACCCACACAACTTTTGTAATACTGGTAGTAAAACTAGTATTGAAAAGCTTGTAAATTATAATGGGTTGTGGTGCTCTCATATAGAAAAATTGGGCTCAAACCTCATGAAAAGTCTGAAACCACTGGTAGGGTCTATATGGTAATAATCTAGTAGGCTACGAACTAATTATTGTAATAATTACTCAATTTAATAATTGGATTTGTGAGAAAAAACAAAGTAAAAACGTGCTATTTATGAAACAACTGTAAAACCAAAATAAGATGTATTATTTTAGGGCTTTAAGGGCCTACTCATAAAATACCTACCAAATTTGTGCCAGGTATATCTTATTATATAAGTTTAAAAGCTCATTTATGGTAATTTAAATTACGAAAAAACAACTGGACAGATTTAGACAAAGAATACTCTTTTTTTAAGGATATGGGCCCAGTAGTATCAATATTTTTTATATAGGCCTGTATATCTTATTATATATAATAGTTTAGTTCTATTGAATAGATATTATGTTTTTAGGAAAGAATAATCATTTTTACAAAACATAAAATAGATTAATTTACTTTTACTCGAATCGTTTTTCAAACATTTCTCAAAGTCTTAAGCAAAATTAGAGTTCTTAGTTAGCTTTCTTAAAACTCACATTGGTAATCACGTGGGCTAAGGCATCCACCTCTCCTGTTCTGGTTTGTTGGTGATCTGGGAGGTTGTGTTTCAAATCCCGACTGAGTAGAGTGAGGGTGTTTGATTTCTTAAATGGTTAAAAATACCCCATCCACGCAAATTCGGGCACAGGTCTTCTAAAATTATAGCTTACTCATTTTTAATCCTCAAGCGGATAGCCTGGATGGATAGAAACTAAATTTTCATAAAGGCAACAATAACTGTTACTAATATATTTCCGGCAACATCACTGTTTTCATAATGGTATGCGGGAACATGACTCTCAGACTAAAATTTCATAAAAGACTAAAATAAAGCCGTTTAGAAAACATTCGACACCAATTTGTTTTTTCCCTATTACTAAATATGTTGCTCCCCTCCAATCCAGTTCACATATGCAACATTTATTGCAAATGTGTTTTGAACCAAGTAAAGGGATTTATCCCTTATCTTTCTTTTGTTACTCATTTTTAGGGGAGTCCCTTAACCCTTCTGGCTGATTAAATCCTTTGTAAAGTGTTTTTTTCTAATGCCCTATAATAACACAGTAAAACAGCTGTGTGCTATATAAACATTAACAAATAAGCCTTTCAGTGTCGGTTTATGTTACCTAAAAAGGTTTAAATTTACAATTTGATTAAAGTCGGTTTGGTTAGTAGGATTAACAATAATTTTGTTGGGAAAGGTATATATTATATCCGTAGTGGGGAAAACAAGACAAAGATTGGGTTCTTCTAAGATACATTTTTCTATTACATGATTATATTTAATTTTGTTTATAAGATTTTAAATTAGTTTTTACTTTAAATAATCTATGTTGTATTAATTAAATTGAATAAAACATTTGCCACAAGGTTATTTGGTTATTAGAAGTGTGAATTGATAAAGATATTAAATAATGGCCTAAATATAAAAGTTTTTATAAACCTAAGATCAAATCATCTTGATTTTTTAATCACGTTTGAGGATGAGGGAAATTAATCTACATACATTATATGTTTTGAGCGTTCAATAACTGCCATTGTCAAGAACGCTAAGACAATGTGTTTAAGTCATTTATTCACCACCTTTGGAGAATTTGTTTAGAATCCTGATAAGTGTCTTAAAAGTAGGTTTCATGTGATGGAGGAAGAGTGGTGGATTCGCAGGATTTCCACGCAACTGGAAAACAGTTTTTTTATCAGTGGAAAAAATAGGGGAAAAACAGGGAATTTCGCAAAAAAATAATAAAAATACTTAAATATTTGTGACTTTAGAACATTCAACCTAATTTAAATTATAGAACTTTGTATAGAAAGAATAGCTAGCTAAAGAACTAGCTGAGCACGATGATTCGAACACATGTCTTATCTCTACCCCCATCAGAAACATTAGGTTTCATGATGACTGCATACATTTCTCCATCAAGTTTACATACCGGTCTTAAACAATAAGTTAAAACACGACCTCCCAAAATAGTTATTCATCCTCCTTCCACGCAAAATCGGGTAAAATTCATCTAAATTCAACCTTTATCATCCCTAACTCATTAGAGTAATTAGTACATATGCGCGTAGCCTGAGCAGGTATTATGACGCGGTTCTAATAAAAGAAAAGAAAGATTTTGTGCCATAGTGACAGTGAATACTATCAGAAACAATATACATCTAATTCAAGGGAACATAAGGACAATTAATATGAGTTCTAATAAGATCAAAAACGTTCTCTTTGGAGAGTTTGGTGAACCACGTGAAAATAAACATACTCAATACATAAGGTTGGAAATAGTGGTCAGGCCTGGATATTCTTTATTTATAAGTTGTTCAAGGTGTGAAAGCACTAATATTGATTTTCGATACCGACTGTTTTTAATTGATATATTTGCTCTTTGTAGGCCCGATATAATTATATATTTATTTCTAATTTAAAGATATTTCTGGCTGATAAGGTTGAGTGTCAAGTATTAGATTTAGTGTTTAAGATTAATATAATTTGTAAGGCACGTTTTTTTTATACGTCATCATCTCTCAAATATCTAAATAAAGAAAATAGTCTAACCCAAATCTACACATAGCTCCAGTTGTTTAACCTAAATCAAAAGAAAAGATTAGCCCACTCAGTAGAACTCACGGGTATACACAGAAATGTATTCCCATGTGAGTTATATAGGGAAGCGCCTAAGACTTGAGTGGTCAAATTGGAACCGATCTGGAAGGAACATATCATAAGTACAGTTTTATGCTCATCTTAGAAGCACAAACAAAAATTGGACACACTGGCATTCATTTGGAGGAAGTATAAATACTAAAATAAATTAGAAAAACACGCTAAGTGTCTTTTTTAGCACCACATCTTACAACTACCCATTTTGTCATGCGTATAATTTATGAACTTATTTTATTTAATACCTCGTCTTACTACCCGTTCAGGCTATACGCTTAAGTACTAATTACGCTAACGGACTAGGAATTGGAAAGGTTGAATATATAGGAAGTAAACGCACATATACGTGGAGGGAGGGTGGAAAAAGTTTAGGAAAAACCACCCCAGGACACCCGAGTGGGATTCGAACCTCGATCTCGCCGTCCTCGGCAGTCTAGCTCAACACGAAACTAGCTCGTTAGCTAACTACGCCACTAGGCGGGTCATATATGTACTAATTACGATAATATATTACCAATTAGAAATGTAAAATATAGAAAAATTGTACCCGCATTTGTGTAGAGAGAGAGTGGCAAACCATTAAGAAACCCCACCCTCAGTTCACCCAACCGGGATTTGAACTCCTATGTCCCCGTCATTGGAAGTCTAGTCTATTGCGAGGGTGATGCCTAAGACCAATTGACCATTGAAGTGAACCCGTAGGGATTAAACGCCATCTTCTCCAAGGCATGGAGGGCTAGGCCAAGCCCACTAACCATGCAAGTGGTTCTTGTCTGTTTGATCTTTCTTATATCAACGCGGTGTCAACCTAACGAACACATGCGGGTAGCAACAACGTTTATCCACAAGCTTGTCAAATCGTGCTCCACGTCTTAACACTCGTCCGGGATACCCGCATAGTTACACTAATGGGCCTGGGAAATATTTAGAAAACGTCTACCTGAATTTGTGTGTAGGTACCGTAGGAAAACATTTAGGGGAAAAAGAAAACAAGTTAAGACACCCGGTCAAGACACGAACCCCAACCAGCCCGCCAACGGCAAGCCTGACAAGATGATACTGACGCCTTAGTCCTCATTCCTACTGGTAAGGGATGAAATTAAATAGATTCGAATTAGATTATTCAATTAAATTGGTATATTTGTCAACCCTACTAAAATGTTCGCAAAAATAATTCAATGTAAAATTTATCTCATTATTATAAAATATTTTTATAATAATTTTATTTTTAATTTATAAGTACCATAGAATTGGTTATTGATTAACTAATCTATTTAATCTAAGGTGATAAATTGAGGAAGGTTAGTTATAAACAAATTCATCACAAATTGTTTGTAGAAAGAATGATAAATAGTGCTGAGTATAGCATCTTCCTCAGTTCTTGCAGATGTACGGTAAATGTTGGCCATGTTTTATTTCTTTAAAATACCACAATATTTCTCGAATTAAAATCGTAATGCATTGATTTTGGTTTAAATTCCTTTAAATGAAAAGTTCTGAACATCACGAAAAATTCAATTACATTTAGAATCTGATGTAATTTAACTGAAACTTTCTTTTTCGCATATTTTTTCCCCCCCTCGTATTCTGTATTACTTATCCTCATCGATTCCTTTACTAGGACACTATTAGCTGTGTAGATTTTTTATTTAAAAAACGTAATTTAACGAGTAACCTTTTTTTTATATACTTCCGTTAACATTTTCTGTTTTATTTTTGCCCGCCTCAACCCTACCGCCTCTGAACTTGTTTGTATTCATGATGTCAAGAGTGCCTGTTCATTTGACCCCTACTCATCCCCTTATTCCGTGCTGTTACCGAGTGAAAATTGGAGGAGGGGGTTTGGTTGAGGACGTGAAGGGTGGGGTTAACGTAGAGTGTCGCTCTTTACGGCGTCGGCTTAGCGCTTGAGGGCGGCGCCGCGGTGACAATCCTAATAAATCGACGCTCAGTCTCTGCCCCACCCATAGACCACCTCCTCTAACCCCTTCATCCACCCTACGGGTCCTTCTCTCTCTCTCTCTCTTGCTGCCAAGCAAAACGGCGTTCTCGACACCAATTTCATACGTCAACGGGAGTAACGCGTGCGCTTCTATTTTCCACACGATTGACTCAGAATAAACAGCGGAGAGGAAGGTTGAGTAGGGTAGGGGGTATCCTCTTACCCGCTTGTTCGAGAGCGATGGAACTTTACAGTACACCCACACACAAAATAAACTGTACCACTGTTTAACCAAGGGGGGGG
>CABFWB010000445.1:56305-81687 GCA_902151455.1 Timema bartmani | reverse complement strand
CCCCACTTGATTCAACGGTTAGGAAGTGCCAAAGTTTAATAGACAAAAGAGATTGAAGGAAAAGAAGATGGTATGTGATGAATTTTTTAAAAAATGTTCTACTTAACCAAGGTATTGCTTATTTTTTTATTAATATTTTGTTCGATTTATAAAGAGAATGGTATTTCTATTATGAGGGTCAATAATATTTGCTAGGTTATTAAAGTTTTCTTTTTAATATTAAACTTAATTATCATTATCTTTGCATTGCTAGGCATATTTAAAAGAACCCGGAGCAGAAATTCACTAAAAAAATATTTACTTTAATTCCCATGATCTGTGATTACAGCAAGGCTTTCCCTCTTTAATAAATTGATGTTTGGGTTATCGGGGGCCCACTTTTCTTGGGGATCTGGGGGTGGACTGTCTCTTTACTCTGTGGGTGGCCTTTGTCAACTCACCTGTGAAAGGAGAAATCCCAATTTCACAAGTGATATCAATGAATAATACTTTGTGACTCTTATCTAAGTGGACCAGCCTCAAACAGAGCTGTCCATCCGGATCGTGTAAGGTTGGTTAGGAATCGATAGGCCGGGATTCAAAAGCAGTCTTGGTAGATTTAGGGAATGACTTGTTATTTTACATCGTGACATCTAATCCTCTCTTTAAAACTTTTTTATTCAATATTATTTATTTATGTTTATGTTCCTGGACGTCTTGTTAACTTAATTGGGTTATTTTGAGTAATATATAGTCAACACTGACACTTGAGCACACTAAAAAAGATTTGTGTTCAGTAACGATAACATCCACAGAGTTAGTTAATCGCTCAAACTGATCCGAGAAGCTAGGAAAAGGTTTATATTCTCTTTCGAGAAGATTGTGTGTAAAATAAATCTTATTTACTCTTTAATAACCGCACCTTTATGTGATTTACTCATTAGTAATACTAATAATACTCTAGGCAAAGTTTTTTGGAGAATTTTAATTGAGAGGGTGCGTGAAAGAACTGCGGACAAGATTTGGGGTGTGCAATGTGGTTTTATGACAGATAGAGGTTGCGTGGACCATATTATTGCATTGCAACAAGTGATTGAGATATGTATGGGAATAAGGAAGAAAGTGTATTGTGCGTGGAGAAAGCGTACGATCATGCGAATAGGAATATATTATGAAATGTTCTTAGAGAGTATGGTGTGGATTCATGGTTAGTAAATGCAATTATGGCAGTGTGTATGATGGAAGTAAGGCTTGCGTAAAGGTGGAGGGAGCTTTGAGCGAATGGTTTGACATTGAACAGGGTGTTAGAAAAGGTTGTATTATGTCTCCATGGTTGTTTATTGTATTCATTGATAAATGTATTAGGGATTCCTGTGAGTGCGTGGTTGGTGTACAAATGAACAATGTGAATGTGAAGGTGCTGCTATCCTCAAATAGTGCCGTATTAATGGCTGAGAGTGAAGATGACCTGCAGAATGCATTAAATTGTTTGAATTTGGCAACAGGCAGAATGGATTTTAGTATAAATGTCTTCAAAACTAAGGTAATGGATTTGATAAGGACATCAGGAAATGATTGTAAACTTAGTATAAATGGAAAAATGTTAGAACAAGTGAATGATTTTGTGTATCTGGACATAATGTTCTGTAAAAACGGAAGGATCGATGGTTAAATTGACAGACGGGTGGATACATCTAGGAGAGTAGTTAGATGTCTGTATGTGGACTATTGCAAAGAGATAAGTAGTACCGAAAGAGGCAAATATGGCAGTATATAAAGGTGTGTTGACGCCAATATTGTTTTATGGATGTTAAGCGTGGGTTTGTCAGGAAGAACACAAGAACAAGGTGAATGCAACATCTAAAAAAGATATGTGTAAAAACTCAAATGGACAGAGTCAGTAATGAATGGGTGCTGAAGGATTGCGGTCTGAAAGGGGATCCAATAGGTCAATGCCAAAATTATAGTTTCGTATTTTGGAGAAAAAGTAAGACACACAATTGAATATGCTTTCTTATTAAGTATTTTTTTGTTAAGGGATATTTAAAAAAATCTGCTATAAGTAAAATACCCTGAAAGAGCTTAACCTAAGAAACAAACACATTATTTATTCGGTTTCTCAGGTGGAAAAACTCTTCAATGCGACAGCATTATTAAAGCCATTTAAAATAATAGTTCAAACTTTCAAAAATTTGTCATAAGTGAGACAACATTATAGTAGTTATCTTTAGAAAAACAAACATATGTTTACATTTTTATTTATTCTTGTAAACACTCACTATATAACAATTTTGAGAAAAATCATTGGTGCTATTTTTGAGCAATTCAACAAATTAAAAAAATCGGCCATTTTTAAACTAACCTTAGTTTTATATATAAAGCTACAATAAAGATTTCACCTAGTACATGGGATGTCTACCAGATGGTACAGTTAGAACTAACCAGCCGAAGAGCTGAATTCATGCCCAGCGCTGGTTGGATGGAAATCACACCAAACCTTCTTCGGTATGTTGACTTAAGAAAAAAACCTTGAGGTATATAACATCTAAATAAAAAGTTTGAAAAAAAACCCGTCATCAAACTCTTTCAACTTTCTTCCTCAAGTGGAGGCACCCATGTGTTCGGGGACCAGAGGCGTAAAGACAGTTAATTTTTCTGAGAGTAGGAGTGGGGGGGGGTTAGGAGTGAGGCTCAGCTTAAAAATGTTACTATTCCTTAAACCAACTCAAGTTTTTAGACGTATATACATTCTAGGGGATTGCAAACGCCTCAAACGCCCCCTTCCTACGCTCTTCCGGGGGACACATCTTTATGATCTCACAGTCGAGAATTTTCACAATTACATTATTTTATTTATGAGATAATAGCCTAAAATAAGAAAAGCTGTGGTACGAGTAATTCGAGAGTTCACTAAAAGTACGGTCCATGGCGTTTATGAGCAAACTTGTGTGTAAACTAATTGTAAATACTAAAAGTAAAAAAAAAACTAGCAGACATTGACTCATTATTGTGTTCCCACATTTAAATGCCAATGCTGATTATTCTGATTTTCATGGTTAAATAGACGTACCGAACTAATGAATAGGCATAATAAACATTACAGCACAAGATTGAAAAAAAGAGATTAAACTCGAATAACTACAAAAGTAAAAAAAAAAGAAATCTAATAGAAAACCAAGTTGTGAAAACAAGACGTGAAGTGATTTTACTTTTTGCTGGATAGTGGAGAAAAAACTAGTCTACGTTCAGAACGGTAGAAAAGAATATAAAACTGAAACTAAAGCGAGAGATAGGTTTAAAAAATGGTACTCTCAAATAAAAGATGGATTATTGTAAAGGTCATATGAGATAGGCGTCTATGCATAAACATTCTGATGTTGAAAACCAGAAATAAATTGAGAGAAATTATAAATAAAACTTAAAAAACAAATTAACAAGAATGTCCTTGAAAATAGAGAAACAATATTAGTATTTTTACAACGTTTTCTGATGTCCTCTCAAATAATTACTAAATATGTTTTAAATATAAAATTGGGTACATGTGGAAATTATTAGTTATAGTCTATTGATAAGCTTAAGAAAATAAAAATCATGTGCGTATTTATTTTAAATTTTAACTAGAATAATTTAATTGGTGGGTTATTTATTTTGAAAAGGGGATTATTTCCATTTACTGTTAATAATTAGTTAACATTATAAAGTAAATAAATTACAATTTTCATAATTGTATAAGTCTTTGTCTTGATTTGTTTAAAAACAAACTTTCCCCATTAGTGTTTGTATCCCATGTTGGGGCTTGGGTGGGAGAGGGTGGGCGCAATTATTCAAAGGAGTGAGGGCGTCGAAGAGTTTCGGATTACTGTGTACTAAAGGAACTTTATTTATTTTAATTTTATTATTACATATAACACAAAAGCTATAAACGTCTTAGTACAGGTCTAAGGAATAGAAACATGCCCCAGCAGACACTTGTTTTAAGGATGTGAAAGGTTGCCATTGTCGGGGAATTTGTGGTTCGGATTTCGGACTTATTCACTAGGAACTAATTTTTAATATGCAAGTGTATTGCTGATGATTTACAACCCTTTGTTCACAATAATGCGGTAGCAAATTTTCTGAACTATCCTCATCATCCCTGTTAACAACAAATCCTAATTTATAACAAGGGGTAAGAATAAGGAAAGTAGCTCAAAGATAACTCATCCATACTAGCGTGAAAAGAACATAATAATTAAAATAAAAACTCCATAATGTGCTCCTCCAAGCGAGCTATACCGATCGAGCGGCTGCCGCGTGTTGATGAAGATAGTACCAACATAAGCGGATAAAGAGTGTCACATAGTCAGGACAGCAAACCCTCCAACCGTTGATCTCAGTTTCTTAGACCAGAGCCGCTACTTTTTTATTCAAATAGCTCCTCACTTGTCCTCACGAGGTTGAGTAGAGAGGATTTTCATATGATAAAAATAAAGTGAAGATGAAATATTATAAATGCACCGGACAGAAATTCAAACACTGAAATCCCCTTCATCGGTGACCAAGTGAAATGCGTGTCTAAATTTTTATTAGATTTTATTTTTAATGCGAATCAACAAAATAAATGAGTCCAACACCTTAGCTCAGTTGATACCTAGCGTGTCTACCTACTGAACAAAGGGTCCCGTGTTCGATTCATGGCATGACTGAAAATATATCATTGATGAAAATATGGGTTTACCATTTCACATTGATAAATTAACGGCCGGGGACTGGATGTTGAGCCTATCCTAGTCATAAGTTAGATTATAAAGCATATGAAGGAAGCTATGACAGGCCTAGTCAAATGGTAGTGGGAAATATATTACTTTAATAAAAAAAACTGACCCACGCCATAGGCTGCAAACAGTAATGGATTTAAAACCAAATAAATGAATAGCGAAAAAACAACAAAAACACTACTTACATCCCAAACACTTGTCCGCTATGACACTAAACATCTCGTTTATGATGAATGTAGGGTATCACCCCCCAGCCCTGAGGCACCAAATATAACAATACTCCTCTCAACCCCTGTCAACCCCAACCATCATCCCCTAAAACTCGTCGCGCGCCCCCTCATAGGCAATCTCATCAGTTCATTCACAATGGACTGCTATTACAGACTATTACGGCCATCACGACTCGGGTGCATAAGTGACATAAGTCTCAGAGCTTAACATTTAATATAAAACAATAAGAATGTCAACAGATACACAAATTATACTTGCAAAGTTAAAAATATAACAATGATAACTATTTAACTTTAGATGATTTCTGTAATAAAATCAAACTTTTTAGAATAAAGGAATATTTTTTTACTACATTGCAATTTTGTTTTATATCTTCATAAAACCAATTCAAATAATCGTTTCAATAAGTTAATAAAAATAATGAGTGTGATATATTAATTTTCAAAAGTAAACTATAAATATAAAGCAATTTATTTTGATAGTTCTCAAACCTATGCTGCTCTTCGGAATCTTATGTTCTAACTTCGTTTAAGTATTTTAAGTCAAACATGATTCAAGTTGCACAGAAGGTTACATACATTAGTAAGCGATTAAGGTGAACGTCTTAGAAAAAAAGGAAGGGTTTTATCTTTCAATAAAATAATTAATTTAGTTAAAATTATGTCTCGGTATATTTCTATTTTGTAATAAAATATATACGAGACGGGGTTAAGAGAAATAACTTGCAGAATGATCTTTCTGTGGACTTTAGGACAAATTATGTTATATATAAAAAAAGAAGAAATTATTGCAATATTTATATATTAAATCGACACAGATGGGTGCTTGTATTTATATAAAAAAATGTTGTGAAACTTAAATCACTTTCCCACGCAACGATATATTTTTTGTCATCTTTCAATACCCATGTAGCGTGAGGTCATATGTTAGCGCTTAATGACTCTCTCTAATCTATTTGATGAGTTTTGTCGACCGTTCATGCTAATCGATTTATATATAGAACACATGAACTATTTTCAATTATAATGATCCTTTCATCCGTACGTAATGGGCTTGCTTGAAGAGGGTGTATTCTTGATATTGCAAAGAATCCTGGGATGGGTGGAAATCGGCAACAAGAATGTGGACTCAATCATCATTAAATAGAATCAATACCATCTTTGATGATTGATTTTAAACATTATTTATGTGCTGAGCGTATAAACTTAAATAAATAATCATAGATCACATTATTAAAAAATAAAGACCGATGGTCCATGAAAAAAGCTAAACATTGCATTCAACCATTATTGTTCCACAAATAACATTAAATTTTAATTTTTGACTAGATACGTTGATATTTTTTAAGAGCTTGCCTACCTTAAAATGTGTTCTACAGTCAAATTATAATAGCAAGGACCTTATCTGGCAACTATAAAACTTACTAGATCTACTTTATCGTATTCGCATATCAAGTCATTTGATCTGTACCTGTCACTATTGATAAATATTATCAATAGCTAAAAAAAATACTAGCACTAATTAAATAGACAAATATTATACGCAAAAAATATGTTTTTCAAGGCTCCTATACATCATGAAAAACCTGTAAATATCGGAAAACCTGGAATTTTAAAATATTTTTTATTCCAGGCCTGAAAATGTTTTATGGATTTTTTCCTTTTTTCCAATCACTTACTGAAATTTTTTAGGTTGTTCTGTAAATTTCTTTGTCCCCCCCTTTTTTTAAACAGGTTAGTAAATTAGGAGGAAACAGGAGTAAAACCGGAGGAGGAAAGAAGAATACATCAGTGGGTGAGATTTCCAAGAATTCTGAGTAAGTTCACATGTTGTCTTAATCCCTTTAAATCCCTCTAAGTTTTTTTATCAAGCTACTGAATCATTTATTAATATAAAGTTAGGTTGTATTATTGTCATTTTTATAAATCTTATTTTTGTTTTGTAATTTACATAACATAAGCTATCATGCACAATATGAACAGTGAAAGTTAGGGTTTTTAACGTGCACTTTCTAATCCGACTGACTTTATCTGCATACGACTTATAAACTAATTTATATCTAGAACAGACATAACATCCAGCCCCCAGCCGTTAATTCATCACTGTGAATGGGAAAACCCACATTTCATCACTGATTATTTACAAATATCTTATGTTTTACGTTGCGTAATGGAATACATTAAAAAATAATAAACGGTGTGGAAAGTTGCAGGTGTATGAAAGTTGGGAGCCTGCATTAAATAAAAGAAAATATGTAATGATGTGTATTTTGCCATGATTACTTTATACACTCGTCCAGGAGGAATTGTAGACAATCCTTAAAAAGTCCTTGAAATGTCCTGGAAAAACTTCATAATTTTGGATAGGAACCTTGTTTTTTATTTTCTAAAGGCCTTTTCTATGAAAATTAGGCTATATGTGTTATATTTATAACAATAAACAGTGATTAATTCAAAGGCACCATCATGTTTTGACCTTCTGTTATGTCAAACTAATTTTCTATTATTCTATAACTAATTTAATTTAAATATTATATATTTAGTATTTAATTTGTACAACTTCTAGATACCCCTCTATTATATCTTAAGATGACTTAGGACAGAACACAGCAGAGCTATACAACTTAAGAACTCACATTAATAAACTAATAAAATGATGTACCAATAGACACTTTATAAATGATATTATTCACCACCTGAAATTGAAACAAGGACCCCGAGATCTGAATTCAGCCTTCTCCTTAAGCTCTTAGTGGCAAGAGTTGTGTAGTGCATTTCTAAAATACTAGAAATTGTAATAAATACAACAGTTTTATTTTATTTCATGTAATGAAAAAAAAACTTTCAATGTTTCCCATAAAACATTGGACAAGGTTTTTCCCCCGAAAATAAACTGCTCGTAAAATAAAAATAAATAAAAAGCTCGCATTCCTGTACAGAAATAAACCCTAGTTATATTCTTTCCTCACGAAAGATTAATTCAATATTTTTCTCAAAACACATCTTGCATTGATATAGATGGAACATTCCTGACCACATGTCAACTGATACATTTAAATGGATATACTGCATCTATTTACTTTGGCTTCTTAGTGGAGTTTGAATTACGTGATTTCGACGGAGGCGCAAGCTGATACTTAACTCTTGATGAAATAACTTTTTTTAAATATTACCTTAAACATTAATATTACTAACAGTTTAATCTAAGAATTAGAGATGAGGAAGGTGTTTTTAAAGGAAGTGTACTCGAATAAAAGTGGTGAGAGTATGGCAATTTGGTTTTAAACTACGGTAATGACTCTTACAATTAAAAACAATCTCTAGTGAACCCAGTCGAGATTCGAACCTCGACCTCTTCGTCACAAGCAATACAGTTATATAGCAAGCCTAATGACCTGGACTGTTTAGTCATGGGCTTGGATCTTTGGTGCTTTGAAACATACTTAGTCATTATGTCCATTTAATTTAATATTAATTATTGTTATCTTTGTCTTCATCCTCTATCTAAGATAATGCTTCTTCTGCCAATGTTATGAGCCTGTCTCATGCTTACTACTTAAATGAATACGGCGAGAAGACTTTCCTTTCTCGCGTACTAATTTAAAGAACTTACACGTGAATCGTTTGGTTAGCTCGTGCTCATCCCCGAGGTTAGATTATTCTATCTCAAATCTGGGGTACCTTGGTTCTTATCCGGGTGGTGGTACGAAGATATGTAATCCACTATTTGTGTACGCGTTCGTCCTACTAGAAACTAGCAAATAGCCTTGTGCTAGAACTTGGTACATAGTATCATACGTACTGTATTAGGTTAAGTTCATTTTTAAGTAACTTAAGTTAGTTTAGAAGCCTATGGTAATTATTTGTCTATAAATTTCATCTTAAATTGAATCTTAAATTAAAAAATAGATATAAACACAAATTGAAGTCTGAAAACATAGTTTTCTGTCTACTCCCTTAACTCAGTCAGTCCTGGGATCGATTCCTGAAACATATCATGAGTGAATTGAAGTTTTCACTTTCGCGGTGATGAATTGACGCCGTTATATTTGTTGTTGTGTTTATTCTAAAGTTAAGTTGGATTTTAAATTATGTTCCTAGGTTTAATTCGGTTCAGAGAGTGCCATTAGATACAATTTAGGAATTAAAAAAAGTAACAATAGTTCTCTATTGGGCTCAAGATTGATGGATGGTGGCTGGCTAGTTATAGTCTGAGTCGTGGGGGAAGGAGAGGGGGAGAAGTAAGGGATCAAGGGTGGAAGCACGTGTATCAAGAAAAATAAACCTATGCTCTACTTTGAAGATTTGCCGTCGTTGACTTCCTGCACTGTTTTTTAAGAAGTCGCTTTACCTAGGTGTGTAAGGCCAGGGTCACACTGGAGTTATAACAAAGGACTTTGTTGTATAGTATTGAAATAAACGCAGGCAATCACATTAACAACGTCCGTTTAATTTAACGTGCGCACAACGTTCTTGATATACGAGACATGCTGAAACGGGCGTTGAAAAACGGCACGGACGTTTTAGCATGTTATGACAGTATTGATCCAGACACACAATAATCGTCAATAATTGAAGTACATTCACTAATTATTTGAGAAGATTTGTAGGGATTCCTATTGAAGTTATTTTGTAAAATGGATATCGACTTATTAATACCAGAAATTGAATAACGTAATTTTTTTTTTGCGGTGTTTCCCACAGCAATTGTAAATTCAAAAAAAGAAATGTAATCAAGGATGGTAAACGTTTCTGGACAGTTCTAAGTATAACCATGACTTCTATACATTTAATTTTGATATGCTCTGGACTCTTCACAGAAATAACGTTCAATCCGACCAAGGTTATAACATTAGTAAAAAAATAACGTCCATTGCTATAAGGTTCGTGTGACCCTGGCATAACTGAAGAGAAAAATAGGTGACCTCAGTGCGCTGACATTGAGTAGACGGCAGGGACGATTATGTGCTTATGTTAACTTGACTTGTACTCGGTTGGATTCCGGTCATCTGCGTTGAGGATGGGTTTTATTCACATAGAGGATTTAAACCTTGGCGGTGGCCTGGTTATCTCAAGGGTCAGTTTCAAAGTCATACTTAGTACGCCTCAAATGCGGTGATATACTTAATACAGGATGACAACTATCTAAACTCACTTATGAAACTGGTCCATTCCATTCAATTTCAGGTAGGTGTCATCTTGTATATAATATAGCGCCGCACTTGAGGCATAATAATTCAATCAATGGAATTGGCCCTAAGGCGTTCTTATCCCCTTGCGCAGTACTGATTTAACGTTGGGGGCTTTTCGCAACGAGGCCTCTATCCCACATGTGATTTATCATATGTTTTCCCAATCTTTGCTCTGAATTAATGTGGGGGCATTTACTTTACAATATCCTCCTCATTTCTACTCTTAAAATTAAGTCTATATTAACACGTGTGTTAAACGTACTGTGTATATATATATATAAAACCCTGTCTATAACTATTTTTACATTTAAATTCCATATAGGTTCAACTTATCTACTCCCTCTTCTCTAAATTGATCTAGTAATCGCTATATCATGTAAGGCATATTCAAAAGTTTCATGTTATTAATCTTACTCTCGTATCACTAGAATTAGTGGAATCTCCTAAACTATAAGATGGAGAAGATTATGACACGTTAGTTTTTTGTATTTTTTAAAGGGTGCTTTAAATTTATATTCGTAAGACTATTCAACTTTTGTTTATTTATAGATACATCACTAAAAGGAACGTAGACAGGTGTAAGTAAGTTACAGTTAGATAATATTATGTGGCCTTGTCTTGATTTAGAGCGCTGAAGTGTCAACCCTTTTATAAATAATTATTTATAATTTTTGTTCAAAATTTGGCTGGTAATTTTGATCACTTTTATACTGTCAAAATTGATAAAGTTTAATAAACTTATATTGAATTAGCACAATTCCATAGGTATTGAAATTATACATAAAAAATGTCAACTGAAGATCACATAATTTGGCTTATGAATGAATGACAAGATTATGTAGTAATTTGTCTAGCTGGTAGATAAGGTTATTCCTATCAAAATTGGACTCTATATAAGCTACGAATAGTATAAAGAATAATTACTAGATTCAGGGATTCCCAGAGATTGATAGCTCAAGAGTGTCCGAGTAACCAAAGATGTTTACTCTAAAATCCAAGGGGATTCGGGATCAATCCCAGATGCACTTAAATTAAGTAAGAATTAAGTATCACCTGCCTCGGTGGCCGCTTGGTCTAAGGCGTCACTCTCGCAATAGACTAGATCAACGATGATAGGGAGATCGGGGTTCGAATCTCAGTATGTGTTCATCTTTGTTCCTAAACAGGAATGATCTGGGCTCTACGAATGTGTTCTTATATTCTTGAATGTAAATTTCAGATAACCCAAACTGAGGGTAAAGCGCGCTGCGCCAAGAAATAAATTATTCTGTGCTAGCTAAATCCTAGATTAGGATTGTTTACCGCGATTATCATTTGAATGAAAACACCAAAAATTAAATATTTAATACCGGTATTGAAGATGTTTGCCTCAGGTTTATCATAATACAAGTTACCTGTTCTCTATTAATACAACTACTAACACAAAGCTATGGTTAAATTATTTGTTATCACTCAATTTAAATAAGAGCTTAATAAAGATAAAATAATATATAGCTATTTTAATATCTCTAAAAAAAGTGATAGAAAAGTCATGCTCATTAATGTGATATAAAATATAGATATTATATCTAAACTCTTCTATACATTTGATGAAAAGACTGCTTATCATGTGTAAAATGTAATGTGACTAGTAATTAAGAAATTTAAAACAACAAAATAATAAATCGTTAATAGAAACCTTATATTTTCACAAATACCCATAATACTATGGATAGATACATATTCGTTATACAAAACTAATCCAACTTAATTATCGAAGTCAATTCTCTATTATGTTGTGTTATTACTCACTTTTGCATATTTTTAATTTAACCTATCTTTTATTCACATATCTAAAATTACTTTGTGAGATTTGATTACACTTTGTTTTGAAGTATTTTTAATGTATTCATTAAAATTATGAGAAGGCCGACTTTGTCGTTAAATAACATAGTTCTTAAGTTTTTAGTGTTATTGGTAATATATGTCCACCAACAAGCACTAGATCTATACCATCATACATTTCAACAGTAGAAAAAAAGAAGCTCACCATGTTTTACAAAATATCCTTCTTGTAGGATTAATAGAAAATAAAATTTTAAATCACTTATTTGTGTAGAATTATGAGACCTTGAAATATATTTCTCCCAAACACTATATTTAGTTATTTCACCTCAACTATAAAGATAATCTAACTGTCCAGCACTACACCAAGTATAGATTATAGTTTGTTTCGATTCGAATCCTACTTCCCGTGTGTACTATCAAAATTTTAGCTAAGCTAATGGTGTAAATATAAAGGAGGAAGAATTTAGAGTAAATCTACTCGAATTCACGTTGAGGGAAAGTGAGAAACGCTTTAATTAAAAACCACCGTTTGTACACACTACCGAGATATGAATCCCTATCTCCTCGTCATCTGTAAAAAAAAAAACGAATTTGACGTTTATTTTGCGTACTTAATGATGCGGGTAATATTTAATACCTTTAACATTAAAGATAACCGCTTTAGTAGCCGAATGGTCTAAGGCGTCACTCTTTGGCTGGCCTGCTGAGGACGGGGAGATTGGGGTTCAAATCCTGGTTGGCTATGCTGAGGATAGTTTTCCTAAAAGGTTTCTCACTCAACTTCCACACAAATGCGGGTAGAGTACCTCTAAAACTATTTCTTCCTCATCCCTACCCCATTAGATTAATTATCATATACGCGTAAAATCTGAAAAGGTAGTATAGGCTACGCTGCGACAAAAAAAAAAAAAGAATTAAAGAAATTTTCAAATAATTATATTATATTTTATATTGACCCTCAATGGATTTGTAACTGGCATTCATTTGTTAGATGGCGCGGTTAGTTTTATAGCTATATACTTGTAAACATTAATAAAAAAAAAGTATAAATCTATTATTAGCCTTTAATCTTGTCTTAGTAAGAGAAATTAAACATGCAAATTTGTATAGCTAGATGTAATAATTCACCTTAATGACTTGGCTAAATATCTAGAACGACTTACATGTGTAGCAACTTATAAAGACTAACATGATTGTTATTTGGCACACATCCTACATAATAAAAATAGACACACCCCTCCTTTTTTCCTTTCCCGCTCTCGAATCGGTACGATTCAAATCCTACGAAGCACAAGAGTCGGGAGCTGCTCTACTAATTATGTTCTAATTCTGTGAAACTGAAATAAACCTGGGAGGCGATTTATGTTCCGTCGGACAGAATAGTTATCTGTTTACAAGCCAAGCATCATCCTAACGACCTAAAGCAAGGCCTACTTCGACTGCTGATGTGTAGCTCAATCGAGACTAATGAGAAGAGGTGGGGGTTTAGGCATGGCACTTCTCAAACGACAGGTGTACCAACCTTTGCTCATCGACGACAGGCTAAAGAGATCTCGATGTGACGGTCGTTGATGTAGAAACGGAAACTTGCTCAACCTCAAAGAAAGGATGGTTTTGTTCTACTGTGAAACATATGTATATTTTATTAGCTATTAAAGTCTTGATTGGGTTTAATGAGAACATTTCTTTGGCTTTAAAATTGATATATTGAACTGCTATACCACCTTGACATAATTTATTGGCTTGAAACTTTAAAAACAAAATGGGGGAGCGTGGCATATTTATCTTATTTTTATAGAGAAATTAGCTCCTCTTTCAAATTAGCTACTAAGGTAATGTTTTAGAATGGTTATTTATTTTTTACGATTATTAACTAGGCTCATTAAAACATTTAATAATGGATACTTAAGTGAAATTTGTGAAAGAACTGGTATTATAAGCCCATGACCTGCAAACTAGCATAGCTTTAAGGACAGACACAGCACCTAGTCTTCGTGCCATTAATTTATCACTAATAAAGAAGGAGCTAAATTTTCAATATTTTTTGGACCTTTTTGAAAATTGAGCAATTAAATAAGTAAATACATGCATTAACAACTTAGCTGAAGTGTTGTTCATGCTTTGTTTGAAACTGAAGAAGGATTGAGTATAATATAGTCTAGCTATGAGGCAAAGCATCCTTTACGTGTAAAAAGAAAACATGTTGTACCAAAATAGGTTGTTGAATTTGAAATCTATAAGAAAATATTAATTACATCTAACACTAATGGCACAGTCTGAATTTAAAAAATACCTGTCTCTCTAGAAGTGTTTTAAAACCTCACACAACCCCGTCAGTGGGCAGTGTTTGAAGGCATCAACCTATTCTGATCTTATTTGTTGGTGATAGAGAGGTCAGAGCTTGAATGAATACGGATTGATATATAAAGGGGGATTTTCCCTCCAACCAAATGTGGATACATTTCCTAATGGTATTTATAACTAGACATGTGAGACAGAAATCTTTCTGTATTGTAGAATTTTACCTGTATTTTTTCCGGAAAATTTTCAGTTATTATTAATGTAAAAAATTTCAACTGATTAAGTGAAGCTAATGTAATATATATATTACATTAGCTTCACTTAATCAGTTGAAATTTTTTACATTAATAATAACTGAAAATTTTCCGGAAAAAATACAGGTAAAATTCTACAATACAGAAAGATTTCTGTCTCACATGTCTAGTTATAAATACCATTAGGAAATGTATCCACATTTGGTTGGAGGGAAAATCCCCCTTTATATATCAATCCGTATTCATTCAAGCTCTGACCTCTCTATCACCAACAAATAAGATCAGAATAGGTTGATGCCTTCAAACACTGCCCACTGACGGGGTTGTGTGAGGTTTTAAAACACTTCTAGAGAGACAGGTATTTTTTAAATTCAGACTGTGCCATTAGTGTTAGATGTAATTAATATTTTCTTATAGATTTCAAATTCAACAACCTATTNTATATATATATATATATATATATATTCCAAATGTCAACGTTTATACTTAAGATTAATTTCTCCTAAGGGCGTTAACACCAGAAACATCATCAAACAAGCTTCGGTGTCCGCATGGTCTAACGCGCTACTCTTGCAGTAGACTAGAATACCAATGACAGGGAGGTCAGTGTTCAATCCCGATCTGGTGCACTAAGGGTGGTTGTTCCTAAATAGTTTTCCACTCTCATGGGTGCAATTCCTCTAAATTAAGCCTTCCTCGTCCCTTACACATTAGCGTAATTAGTACAAAGGCGTATAACCCATATGAGTAGTAAGACTCGGTGTTAAAAAAAATAACACCACCTAAGGAGTTTTTTTTTAGAAAAGTGGCGTGAAACTTTTACACTAATTGTGAACGAGGTGTTTGTAAGACGAACGTTTTAAATTAATCAGCATCATTATTTTTTTATAAATATTACTTAATGATCAACTATTTGTTGTGGTTGCTTAAAAGAAACGCGAACGACATTTTGACCTTCACGGCCAGTGCAATTTAGCTTCCCTCCCTCCTTCCCATTTTCCCTTGTTATGAGAGAGTAACAAAAAATTAGACCATGCTTGACTTGGTTCACGTTTTCTGACACCTAACTGTTGAGGAAATCTCTGGATGTACCATGACAAAATGCTCCCAAAATTAAACCTTCCATCGGTTGAGGGTCAACAGGTCGAATCCAGGAGGCTTTCTTCAAGATTTTTCAAATATACTGATGATAGAGGGGAGTGTATGCATAATTTACTGTAATAAAGAAGTTACGTAAGATATTTTTGTGATTTTAAAGTATTTGAAGAAATATTTCTAGAGGGGGGAAAAGTCTATATGTAGTTTATTTATTTCTAGCACCTTGTCTTACTACCTTTTCATGTGCACATGTTATACGCATATGTATTCATTACGTTAGTGAGTCAGGGATGAACAAGGTTGAGTTTAAAGGAAGTGTACCCGTATTTGCGTGGAGTGCGAGTGTAAAATAAATTTATAAACATCCTCAGTACATCCTACCGATCTCCCAATCTCCCTGTCATTGGCAGCTTAGTCTAAGACGAGAGTGACGCCTTATACCATGTGGCCATTGGAGTGGTTGCTATTTAATTAATAATCCTTAGCTATTGTTTAATTATATGCCAAACTTTTGTCTGAGTTTGATGATACCTATCGGCTTTATAGTAGCCATGTAACCCGCTTCGGTGACTGCACGGTCTAAGACTCTAAGGCGTTAGCCTCACACTAGACTAGATTGCTGATGACGGAGAGATCGTGGCTTGATCCCAATCGGGTGTATTGAGGATGGATTTCGCTAAATTGTTTCCCACACCCTCTCCACTAAAATTCAAATAAGCTTCCTATAAATACAACATTACTAATCCCTAACCCACTATCGTAATTAGTATAGTAGGGGGCCTACATAGTCGTATAACCCAATCTGGTGGTAAGTCGCGGTGAAAACAAAATAATGTAGCCACGTAGTAATTTAAGTTTATGTTTATATTTTATTTACGATATCGTGTCGTGGAGTGTTACCAGGGTAAGTATAGCTGGATAGACCTGAGCCTGTGATAGGTTCTCACCCACTTACTCCCCATTTGGCCAATCATATGTAAGCGCTTCTCTACACACCTCACATCAAGAGGAATTTCCGTTTATAATCGACCAATGAGGGATCAAATAGGGGGTGAGAATTTTTACGTGTACAATTTAATCAAACGTGTCTTACCCTTTCACAACTCCTTGCCACGCTTATATTTATTTATTATTAATTAAAGAGCGCACCTAATAGTAAAAGTAAAATTTTAGATAACTGCAACTCTAACAAATAGTTCTATACAGGCAAGCTTCAACATCTAACCTGGCTTAAAGGCCCGTTTACACTATGTAACGATTTTTAAAACTTTGCGTTTCATAACAATGATTTTCAACGTGTTAAAAAATCAAATGAAAAAGGTTATAAAACATTGATGTTTGATAGAATTTGTTTGTGTTCAATATAACAAATCGTGCGTTTCCAGTCCAGTATCGGTAAATATCAAGAAAAAATATTTAACTTTGGTTTTCTAGCGTGTTGCACTGTTACAGGACTATTTACACTATGTAACACGATGGATATACTATTTTCCCCAACCAGTAGCAGGAGCTAACATCTCTTACAGCCAATCTTTTTTTCACTTGAATAGCATTCCTAAAAACGGTGTGTATTGTCTCTATTCAAATACCAATCAAATTAATTAGGTACTCAACGTCATAGCTTGTCATCCGAACAAAGTTCCTAAACCTACAATCAGTTCTGATTTCCTCAGCCAACGATCAGCACGTAAAAAGGTCAGTATTTAACTCTCGCGAGTACGTCATATGGTCAAACAAAAAANATTTTTTTTATGCACAACACTACCCAAACCGTGGCCTCAAGGAGTGCGTCTTTCTCAGACGACATGATACAGACTATATAAAACATATTATAATTTGTTAAAGAGCTTTGAGTCATATTTCTCAATATTAAATAAAAAATGTGATACAACTCTCAAATGCAGCGAGTTACAAAACAATATTGTTTTACAACATTTTTTTACATTGTGTAAATAGACTTTGAGACACCAAACACAATATTACACACCCATCACTGGCAAGGGATTCGTAAATCACTAAATTCAAGTTAGTCCCAAACGCTGACCACTCTTCGCAAAGCAAGTAAAGGAGAGGTTGAGGCTTGATCAGGATGCATTGTGGGTGTTGAGGATTGTGGAGGAAAGGGCACATACGAGAAGGGGGATCAATCCTCTCTCTTCCACTCTATTCCACTACATCTTAACCAAAAATTCTAAAACTTTTACCATTCGCAAATTTCTCTAAGGGACATATCATATGCAACGTACCCCTTCTATCTCTTCTTAGAAAAAAAACTGCTATCTTTTATTTTAAAGTATAGATTGTCCCAAATTTATAATAAATCTATAAAGATAAGCTAAACATAACCATGAAAAAGGGAGAAAGAGGCTTATAAAAGTCCATTGAATTACGTAAAAATAAATGTTCATTTGTTTATCAGACTTATATAAATAATATATTTATTATTAATACAACTCAATGGTATGGGGTCACGTACAGTACCTACCTACCTACCTACCTCCTAAAATTCTTCGCATACCCCTGGGTGTAGGCAAATCTCAATTTGGGAATAACTGGTCTAAACTACCCTTATCATTTATAGCTTCCAGTATTGAGTTATTAATATATTTTTTAAATGTTGTTTTGTCACTGGTTTCATACTTTCTCTCCACGAAAATTCGGCCATATTCCATCCAATCTCTATATTTCCACATCCTTATCCTATTATTGAAAATATACAGGTATCCCGGACGGATAGTAAGTAATACGTCAAGTGATGCACGGGATAAAAACAAGTAAAACCCTCCAATTTGAACACAAATAACCCTCTAATAATTACATCTTGATGCCCATCTAAGTACTAACGCGTATTAATGCCAGTGTTCCTTATAATTGGTGCTCTTGACCCTGTAACTGTTGTTTCCAGCATTATTAACAGTCTAATGTCATGAAGTAATCTAACTTGGCCCGCGGGGAATGCTGTGGAGACTACTGTCCAATTTTCATAGGAAGAACCTCTTTGACAGCTAGAAAAGTTACGAGATCTACTTTCATATATTCATACGTCAGGTAATGTGATTCGAAGCGGTCACTTTTGATTGATATTATTTTTTATTTTTATATCCACGTCTTACTAACCGTCCGGGCTATACGTTTATGAACTAATTACGCTAATGGTTTTAGAGGTTAAAAAGGTTATATTTATATATTTATAAGAAGTGTAACCGAATTTGCGTGAAGAGAGAGTGTAAAACCATTTTGGAAAAACAGCCTCAGTACACCCAACCTAAATTAAAACCTCAATCTCCCCATCATCGGCAGTCTTAGTATACTGTGAGATTAGCACCTTAGACTGTGCGGCCACCGAAGTGGGTAGATTGATATTATCAACACTCTTAAATAATATTAATAAAATCGTTTAATATCATCATTTTTGATTGAAAAAAGTTTGTAATTACAAAGAGGTACTTCCTACTAAAATTGGACTGTGCCTTCAAAGTATTATACAGATTTATTTTATTTTAAACGGGTTGTGGTTCTCTCTTACAAAACATAATGACCAGTACATGAGAGAAGGACTAATTGCGTTTTGCCATGAGCACCACCTTCACTTCTTATAGTGCTCTATAAGCAAGACCAGATCAATTTAATTCACATTAAGCTCCACCTGAAACTTACGCGGTGTTGCGCAAAGCATCGTAAGCCATAGTCTTCAAATCAATTGAATTCTTGTTTTAGTTTTGTTAAGGGTCTTAATAACCATGACAAACTAGCTATGTAAGGGCACCAACAGCTTCGTGAATAAATTTATGTATTATTTTAGTCTTTTTTTTTTCCAACTGCATCGGTGAACACATTGACTGAACGTCAATTCTGATATTAGGGAGGTTGAGGTTAAAAACTCGTCTTGGTGAATCTAAGTGGTGTTTTACTAAATAGTTTTCCAATATATCTCCTTGAAAATGTATGTCCATTTCCTCTAAATTATTCCTTTTTATTCCCTAACCCTTTAGTGTAATTAAGTGCGGATGGACCGGATGTGTAGTAGGATGCGGTGAAAGACAAACTATTCTTCTTACTTAAGATGAAGTTGAAAGTAACGTAGCTGTAGGTCCTTACCTTTATAGTTTTGATGGCGAAAGCCTTTTTTAAGCCAAAATAAATAACACATTGCTACGATAGATATGTTTAGTTAATTTTCTACACCTATTAATTTCAACAATTCTGGAATAACTATCATGGGCATAGCGGTACTTGAACATGACTTTTAATCTTTGTTAAAAACAGATTTCTGGTATGGTGCCAAAATGTAAAAACATATGCGAATATAGATTCAAAATTAGTTCTTCATAAATCAACAACCTGAAGGTTGGTTTGATGTGATTTACATACATCCGGCACAGGGCATGCACACAGCCCTTCGGCTGGTTAGTACTGCCTGCATCATCTGGTATAAATCCCATGTACTAGAGGATTTCAGGAAGTGTGGTAGTTCCCCGTTGCCTTCCATACTGAATTTCTATAAGCGAGAGTGAAAGGGCCTACCAATTTTGACAATAATGGTATTTTAACATACCTTCTAGGGTTATTTTACATGCCATAAAATACATGGTACCGACGGCTTTACGTCCCCTCTGAAGGAAGTTGTGCTACGGCTATTTATTGCTCAGTAAAAATCCGACAACCTGGGTTGGATTTTAACCCACGAACATTGGGTCCTGAGCCGAGCACTTTATCCTAAGGCCACAAAGGTAAACAGTTAAAATATAGGCCCAATAAAAAGATTTGGAAAAACTACATATTTTAAATAAATGTTTCGTATAGTATTTGACAAAATAAGAGCTCCAAGTGTTCAAAATTCAGAGCAATATTCCACGACTTATTATCTTTTTTTTTTCTTCTCAAGCTATACTTATGCCCAAGCTACCAATGCTATAATTAGGCACAGCACTACAATATAGCCTTACATCTGGTAGGCTCTGCGGACGTGGCATGGTCTAACCTCGCTTAAGGTGAGCTTTCCTGGATGAGGTTCACTTCAACCTCATGTGTGAGGACAAGATATTAAAATATATTTCTAGATAATATAGCCATGAATAAAGTACCACAAACAACCTGTACAATTTCCTCTACCATTTTGAAGGTTGGAAGGCAATCCCTGTCTATCCCTGTCAAATTATTGCAAACTAGAGTTCCAACCATCTGGCATAATGGCTCTCCAATAGATTGCACCTTGTGTTGCACTTTATTTTTTCACGCCACGTCTTATTACACATTCGGGATATACGTTCGTTTTCATTAATGAAACAAGGACGGCTAGCACTAGATTTATATAGGAGCTGTGCCCTCATTCGCGTAGAGATAAAAAAATTGATTAAAACTCACCCTCTTTACACTCAGCCAATATTCTAACCTAATCCATTAGCGTAATTAGTACCTAAGCGTATAACCCGAACGGGTAGTAAGACGCGGGGCTAAATATTATTGATGCGGGTATGATACCCTTTTAATGTGCTAATTTGACTACCCAAATTAGGTAATACTTAAAATGAATTTCAATTTATTCATAAGCTGATAGTAATCTTATTAAAATCAATTACTATTTAAATTTCAAACGCTGAAGTAATTATGTATCCACGTGTATGTCCACTACTCTACATTTTTCTTTCTCGCTCACTCGTAGAAATACAATGCAGAAAGCAGCGAGAAAGTACCGCACTTTCAGGAATTCCCAAAGACATGTGTTTTCCCCCAGATGGTGAGGGCATCACTAACCAGCAAAAGGGCTAGGTGCCTCCGCAGCTTCAGATGGATGGGAAGCACTTTAGAGCCAACCCTCGGTTTAAAGACTCATTATATTACTCTAAATTTATTATATCAAAAGCGACAAAAATAATATGGTTGGTATGTGGTTAGGGAGTTAAATGAGACATATCATTGTGAAAAAACAATATATAAAACAGGCTTGTCAAATTCACTTGATCAATTCAAATTACTGATTCGGCTGCATCAAAAAAAAACTTTTGGTCACATATGTGCTGAAAATTAGTACATTTTATTACAAATAACAAATTAAGATATAAATTAATAAAACACCCTCGAGATTTTTCTAAGAAATTTTACAGTGTCGGTAAAACCTTCTTTAGAAAAATGACCATCTGTCAAAGGTTTGAAATGTGATGTAATTTAAATGTGACAAAGTTTACATATTCCCAAATTGGGCCACATTTTATGTTGATTCATGATAAGATCTGTGGGTTACACATATTAAAGTTTGAAACGTCTGACCTTAAATATTTTGACAAAATCTTGTGAGAAAATAGTACTGTTTTGCTGTTTTGATTCCAAGTCATCAACCTAAAAGGTCACTTCCTAACAAATTGCTGAACGATTCAGTTTAATCCTTGTGACTTCTTTCAACATATCATCCTCCCTCCCTCCCCTACTCCTTCTCCCTTAGTGGAAGGTGAAGAATTGATTAGACTCTTAACTCAATGGTAAGCGTTGTAAGGGGATGATTGTCACAGCACCTGTACGGAACAGAAATAAAGTCCCGAGATGTTGGCATTCCTCATGAGATTACCTCGATCATTCAACCTCACGAGTTTGGAAGTGTGTGGGGAAAAAAAGAGGTAGACGAAGGGGAAAGTAAACAAATGTCTAGATTTCATCCCTGGGTCGTTTTAAATACCGTACACATTACCATTCATGAGTGTTTATGTTACTATTAGGCTCAACACTACCGTATTTCAGCAACAAAATAAAACTTGAATTTCAAAAACACTCCTTACTCACTTTTTATTTATTTTTTAAATAGTTAATTTAACACAAGGGCTATTTATGTCTTAGCGTGTGGTTAAATACCTTTCACTGGAATACCCTAAATTCAGTAACGTAGAGCGTGGAGTGTTTCCGGTGTGAGCAAAGCTGATTAATTCTATAACTGTGATATAAGTAATTCAGGGTAAAACCCTTATAACCCTCATCTTATGAAAAAATGTGTTAGCAGTTATTTATGGTAGATTACTTCTTGAGCTACAAGTTGTTTTTATAGTCAGTCGAGACCTTGAGAATAAATAATATTGATGAATATTTTATCTATTATTTAGATCTAGACTTCACTATTTCATAAAAGTTTAGATATTGAATACATCCCATCTAAATCTGAGGGTTATATTATTTTATTCCCAATCCCTCATTTGTTTTTACCCCCTCTGACTCCATTTGACCATTCATAAATAAGCTCTTATATATATTTCTTAAAAAGGCATGTATTTCCGTTGGTAGCAATGGGTGTTCTACTGGGTGACTAAAACTTACTACATATACAGTTTAAACTACATTTGCTTACCCTCATAACATTTTACGACATGGCTTTGCCTATATTTGAGCCTATATCAAGGGTTAGAAAACTTTTACCTACCTTTTTACACACTGTATATCTACTTCATACTTCTTAAGAGGACGTTTTTCTCTCACAACACATCAACCATATCAAAGCATTCTTCCAGCGTTGTTGCCATTTACTCCAATCATTGAAGTACACATTACATGTAATTTCATCTAAATTCATATTTTGTAAGACTAATTTTCAAATCAACCAATTAAATACAGAATGTAATATTCCAAAATAATTAAACGAAACAATTTATATTGGTCTAAATATACATCGTTTTCTGTATTGCCTGAGTTTAGTGATTTTGTTTGAAGCAAATAAATAATATTTTCAAAATTTTAATTTAAAAATATATACTTTCTAATAAATTTCACATTCTTATTTTACATATTCAGGCTAAATTTGTGATAAAAACAAATGTTCTTAGAATTATTTATTATATCGCTTAGTTTTTTGATAGTGTTTGATTTCTACATATATTTTATATTCGCGATGATAAAAAATCTGACAAACAATTAACAGAATTTTATCTCATTTAAAAAAAATATAAAATTAAAAATAGTTTGAATAAGGAGGAATTTCAATGTCTTTGCCATTAACAAATTAAAAAATAGATCTACTATCATTGTCACGATTATCTTTAGTTGTAATTGTTTTTCTTTTATCTGCGTTTTTATAGCTATATCAGGAATGAGATTCTCCGCGCTCGACGATTACGAAGGACAATACGCTACCCATGCTTCACTAAACATGGCATCATTATTTGGCTCGTGTAATTTATTTATGGTTTAACGATGGTGGATGACCACAGTAACAAAAAAAATCAACCAAACACAGGAGCCTTTATTTAAATATAAACATCGTTTCTAGACAGATGCAAAAAAAACTATCCTCACTCAACCATTACTCTTCAATATTGTAAATTCAAGTTAGCTGTCAAGCCAATCCAGGTGATTTTACTCTAAACTAGGAGTCGGATTTTTCTCCGAAAGGCACAATTTTGGATTCTACGTGAAGTCTGTTCGCCGTTGTTTTTAATTATTCTTGAATTTTTCAAAACAGGAGATTGCTCTGCCAAGTTATCAGGATACGTTGAATCCATTCTCTCGCATTTTTAAAGTTTCACAATTTTTTTCATAAAGCTGGCATGCTCCATAGTGTCCATACCACTACCCTCCCCCCCCCCTCCCCCCTAGAATTTACAATTTAATCTAATACATGGTAAACATTGTTTAATTTTATATTTTACTTACAATTTTTTTTCTTCAAATGAAGCTGCTATTGTAGAAAAAGCTAAAAATTAATTTTGTAATGACCATAGACGCCTTCAGTTTCTGGTGTATTAAATTAGGTAGTGTTTTTATGTAATGCTGTGAAATGATTTCAAATTATAAGTCTTATAAATTAAATCCTTTCAAAAATGTTTATTTTACCTCACCAAAATAATAACAATTTATCCATATATTTACCTTTCTAGGGCTTCCTTCCTAAAGAAAAGTAAGCTTATTGAATCAATATATAATGTATAATAATGAAGAAGATATGGGATTTTCAAATAATTTAACTATATACCCAAATTTAAGGTCAGATTTATGATACAAAATTATTTATAAAGTTATGAATGGAATAGCATTTTTTATTTTTTATTTTAAATTTATCTAGTTGCGTTCAGGTTTAATCAAAACCCCACTCTTTGCAGTTTATGTATTTTTAGTATCTTTAGAGCAGCAGTATAATGCCAGTGCCTGCAGAAGTTTTTAAAGGTGCATGCGTGTGTGAGTAGGTGGGTGGAGGAATATAGCTTGCTCCCCCCCCTTCCCGCCCCTGGAAAAATTTCTGCTGTTGACATTGTCTCTAGGTATCAATTTGTATGTTTCATAATACAATATTTGATCCACCACCTTGGATTTATCAAGTTTTGTATTTTCATAGCAAAGATGGCATCGTCTATAGCAGTGGTTCCCAACTTTTTGTAGCCCATCTCCCCTTTCTGGAGGTTGACTAACGCCTATCACCCCCTTTTCATTTTCATTGTATGCCTAATTTTAATTTGAAGTAAAGTGTAAATAATAAAGCAGTTTTATTATTTTAAACAATTTTACTATCGTATATAAAAACAACCAAAGCAGTTTTATCCGGTCACTCTTAAATAAAATAGAAAAAAAATTAAAATGTACATTTTTTACAGATTTTTTTTAAGAACAAAGAAGTGAAATAATTAACTAAGATCATTGACGTACATTTAAAAAACAGGAATACATGTTTTCATTTTAAAATTGGAATCTGGAAAAAATTAAGTTGACAGTAACTTCTACTGTACAGTACTATTTTAATTTTTCCCCCTTTGAATACTCATCGCCCCTAAATCG
>CABFWB010000445.1:28447-56300 GCA_902151455.1 Timema bartmani | reverse complement strand
GCCCCCCACTTATTTATTGCCCCCCTGATAACCCAAATCGCCCACTTGGGGGTGATCGCCCCCAGGTTGGGAACCACTGGTCTATAGCATCCGTACCAACTTTTTAGGTCTCTAGGGTATCGGGAAGTTGAAGAAAGAAATCTGGAATGACAACAGCTCTTAGGGCGGTATGCAAGAACGTATAGTGAATGCTTAGTGGACCAATAGTGTGGTTCCAAGCACACTATCTCTCCCTCTTTTAGCCTATCATGAAGCAAGCAAACTCACTCTAGTGTCCACTTAGCATCCACTTAGTCAAGTTATTGCATACGGCCCAGAGTATGGGTTTTATACATGTAGATTCTTTTAAGGTGACCAACCATAGCCATTGACTAGTATTTCAAATTGAAATTAATATTTTTTACTTAGTTTACATAAAACAATATTTTAAATTTATTGCAGCTAATTCTCACTTTTTTTTTTAATTTCATATTCAGAAGTCGATTAACCAATAAAGATATGGTTCAAAGCAGCATTTAATAATTAAAAAATAAAATTACACGTAACTAATAATAATCAGTTAATCCCAGCACCAATAATCTGCGTAGGTGAATGGATACATTACTGATGATAATACATAATTTCAGGCGCCTCTTATAATCAAACCAGGGTCTAATAAACCTATGTTCAACGGCCTATTCAAACATAAAAATACTCACACACAGAATTATTTAAATAACCGTAATGTAAACTTGTCCAAACATAATGACAATTATCAGGAGCAGTATAATTTTCATAGTAAGTATGTTATCTGACAACTAGATTTTCTTGGTGTAGAATACGGTCACTTACAATGGATAATATTTGTTACTTAATTTAAATGATTGCAAACTTCATCGTTTAGTTACAGTGGCTTACCGTGTAAACCCTACTTACCCTACTTATGTACTCTTAAATTTAGTTCACTTACAACATCTGTGAACTTTTAAATGTTGATTGGAAGGAACAAAGTATAAGAATAATTTACAAGTTTAACAAATCAGATTATTAGTATTGAAATAAGTCAATAGGAAGTACAATAATTATAGGTAGAAATTACTCAAACCATCCATTGTTTAAACATGAGAATATAAACGGTTACATTAATATAAATAGCTCGACAAAGAAGCATCAGGTGTGAAGCACCCAGAAAGAATAAGAAAAGCTTGTAGCTCATTGAAGCAGGACAAATACTATGTCATCAAAAAGGATGAAAGGGAGCAATTCTAAGGCAATATATATAAGTGACGGTAATCAAATCTAAGTAGGCCTACAAAATTATCATAGATAATTCTATTCCAGTAAGCTGACTGTGAGGCTTCCAAATACAACATATATTTTCAAATATAAAGAACTAAGCCACATAAATATAGTCCCAGTTTAAGGAGCTACAAGGGCGGTAATTAATATGAGCTAGCTAGCTTGGGTTAACCCCATAGAAAGTTAGACATTACAATGTTACAAGCTCCTAGAAGAGAAACTATTATTTTACAACTAGTAAACGGTGAACTACCAGGAATCTAAACGCTACAGAAACTATGGCCAGTCAATTCCTAACTAGTACTGCCTGAATAATCAATATTATATTTATTCTGTTGCCCTTAAAAGGGGACAATAATACTAGACAAAATAGGTATATTTTTCAACTAACGCTAAAGGTGGAACAAGGGGGCCTAACACAACAGACAAAACCCCGTGGGCCACATCTATGGACAAGTAGGGTTTCCACAGGTTGAGCACAGCATAGCAGTACACAGACACATCAGAGACAAGTGTCGGACCCAGTTAGGTCGTGAAACAAAGCATTAGATATCCTGGTATCCTGGTATCCTCCATTATTTCATTATATTCTTTAAATTAGCCGCAGCATGGTCATATTGTCTAAGGAGTCGAATATTGACACTAATATTTGCGACTAAGCCTATAAGACATAGAAAGATAGTGCATAAAGCTATAAACTATGCCTTATGGGCATAGGGAAATGAGTCGGTAGTACTTATATACAAGAACTATGTCATATGGACATAGAACAAAAGAGTTCAAAGCACACCATAATAAACTATGCCTTAAGGGCATAGGGAAACAAGTCAGTAGTACTGACATACAAAAACTACGTCATATGGACATAGAATAATAGAGTTCAGAGCTCAATAAAGGTTACAATATCCCTCAATACTTATAGTATCCGCCGTAGCTTTATCTGCGGCGAGGAAGTGATTCAGACGCCTCAACCATCGTGGTCTTCAGTACGTAGTCTTAACAGATACTCGTTAATATCTTCCAGCAGTTCCTCCGAAGAGTGGTTACAATTGAATAGGTATACTTGAACCGAGGACAGGCATTTTTATGCCAGTGGGATTGACAACATTTTGCAAGGTTAGCTCCAAGTTCGAAGAGGGGTGGTAATCTTCAATAATCACGCCACCCGACCACTAGCGCTCGACAACTGTTGTTGGGAACACTCCGAATGACGCCTCTCTCATTAACTCGTCGTCTGGCCCAGGTGTTTAGATGTTTTGTGGGTTGGTCTTCTAAGCCGAGTTGCCGAGTTCGCTGGGGCATTTTTAAAGAGAATTGGGCGTCTCCCACTTGTGATGTCACAGTGAGTCTATATCTGCCAAACATTATTAGAACTTATTAGATCTGGTAGTAATAGTTTTAAACCTATTATAGGACTTCATTGAGTGTGTTAGAAAGTATTTCACGTTACACACTATTATTAAACTATCACACTTCAGTTTTACCTTTAATTTCTCGTGTATTTTTAACACGAATATTTGTTACCTATGTAAATGTTTGTTAACTATAAAAATAACACTAATAATAAATTATTATTATTATTATTATTATTATTATTTAGCATCACGTCTTACTACCCGTTCGGGTTATACGCTTAAGTACTAATTACTACTAATGGACTAGGAATTGGAAAGATTGAATTTAAAGGAAGTGAACCCGCATTTGCTTGGAGGGAGAGTGGAAAACCATTTAGGAAAAACCACCCCAGTTTATCCGACCTAGATTCGAACCTCGATCTCCCCGTACTTGGTGGTCTAGCTCAACACGACTGGCGCGTTAGCCAACTACGCCACCAAGGCGGGTACTAATAATAAAATTTTATCAATTTAGTGACAAAAACATTTGTTTGTATTTGTTTATATTCTTTAAAAGATCCTTCCGATGAAAATTGAACTGTAGCTTACATCATTTTACCACCAAGACTTAGGTTATGTTTAAAGTTATACCCACGATGCTCCAATATTAACTTCTTACTAACCACTCAATCAATCTTGCAACTCATAACATAACTTTTTTTTCATTCCAACGTATATAAAAAAAAGTTTTCTGTTCTGTGATTGGCTATTTTTACATTCGTCTACCCTTGCCTTCGTTCTTTTTCAAGTTTTCCTTCCACTTAATGGCTAATTAAGAAGCGAACACAAATATCACTCCGGTTGTTGGCAGCTCAGTCAAACATGTTGGGCTGACATGTGAAGATAGCGAGAAAAAGAATCGTTAACAAAGTGGTGTCGTGAAAGATAAGCAATTCTGTATACAGCATGTCCCAAACAAGCGAAAACTACACCTTGATTTTCCTACGAATGGATATTTTTTATAAAATACAAACATACGGGTTTCTGTCATTATTGATAACATTTCACTATTTTGTAAGTGATATTTTATAGGTATTGATAATATATATCAAAAGTGAAAAGTGACAGCCGCAGACCAAATTAACTGAAGTATGAATAAATGGAAGTATATCTAGTAACTCTTTCTAGATTGTATTTATGTTCGTTTATAAGAATATTGGAGTATGGGTGAGTTCATTGAATTCTTAAACGCATCTGTGGTCATATGGTTTAACGCGTCACTCTCATGTTTGGCTAATTTTCCGGTGGCTTGTTCGGGTGTATTGAGAGTGGTTTCTCTTAAATATTTTCTCACTCCCTCAACGCAAATGTGGATACACTTTCTTCCATATTATGTTTTTCCTAGTGTGATTAACGTATGCGAATAGCCCGAATGGGTGCTCAGACTTGATATAAAATTATATAAAAGCATAACTATTTAATTTTCTTAGTAATATAATAATAAATGTTTGACAAACAAACATTACGGGGGGAGAGGGGAGTGATGTAGGGAACGTGAGTTAAGGGCAATTTATTTGCAGTTTTTATAGAAAACCATTTTCTATGGACAAAATAAATAAAATGTTACTCCAGCAGAAACTGAGAGTTTAATTTTCTTCACATGTTAATATAAACAGTTTTTGAAAATTTGTCATGAGCATAACGGCATTAGATAAGAAACTCTTTAAATAAAAAGAAAAAATTGCAGTAATTCTACAGTTTTTGGTATCGTTTTACTATAATACTACCCACTTCAATGGCCTCATGGTCTAAGGTGTCACTCTCGTAATAGATTAGATTACCAAGGACAGGATTTCAGGGTTTGACTCTTGCTCAGGTGTACTAAAAGTATTTTATCCTAAGTGGATTTCAACTCTCCATCCATGCATTTGTAAGTACACTTCCTCTAAATTCAACCAACTTCATCTCTAGCACACTAGCGTAATTAATCCACATGCGTGTGGCCCAAATTTTCAGTAAGACAGGTTATACATATATATTGGCCAATGTTATGTAATACATTGACCACTCTCTCTCTCTACACAAATTCGGGTACATTTCCTCTAAATATCAACTTCCTAAACCTTAAACCCATTACCGTGAATAGTACATAAGCGTATAAACCGAACAGGTAGTATGACGCGGTGCTAAAAAATAAAATCCCTGAAAGCCTAGATATGAGATTACTTTCCATCAAAATTTGTAGCGATTTTTTGCTCACTCATATACATTCACTAAGGAAGACAACGGGAAATAACCGCACTTATACACGACTTCCTGAATGCATGTGCTTTATCCCAAATAGAGTGGGCGGGTGGCACTGGCCAGTGGAAGGGTTGGTTGTTCAATGGTCATAAGATGTGAGGGAGAACAATAAAACAACCTTGAGGTTTCAAACTCTTCATCAATCATGTAATGTAAGCCATTAGGCAATTTAAATAGCTACTTTTCAGAGTGCGGAGAAACGTTACAGACTTTTAAAAACCCACGCTATTTAAGAAGGAGTTCATTATTTAAAAATATAGCTCACGTCAAAATTAAGTTAACAGATATAATAAATATGTCCTTATGGGATTAAAAGCTTTTTATTTTAAATTGTATGGATTTAAAAACCATGAAAAGTTCAAACTATCTCATTAATCATGTTTCAAGCGAAATATCATACTTATGAGATCAAAATAAAACGGGATGTATATAATCTATATATATATATAATCTATATATATATATATATATATAATCTATACATATATATATAATCTATGTATATAATATATACCCTTCCTCATAAAATTAAATTTATTAGGATCACAATAGATGATTTTAAGAAAATTAAATAATCCTTTGGAGATTTTGAAGCTTCGTAACTAATAATCCCACATAATTTTCAAGTTACCACTTCCTACTATCTATTCAGGATATACGCAGATAATATAATTATAATGGGATAGGGATGAGGATAGGAAGGATTTTAGAGGTAATCTATAAACATTTGCCTGGAAGCAGAGTGGGTAACCCTTGAGAAAAAAAAACTTCAGTAGATCTAACTGGGATTCAAACCCCAATCTTCCCGTCATCAGCAGGACAGGTTAACACGAGAGTGAAGCCTTACACCATCCAACCACTGAAGTGGATTCTTTCCCATGATAAATATAGCTGTGTGAGGCTATTTACCTTTAAATATAAATAATTAGTGTATAATATGTATTATTATTAGCACCGCTTCTTACTACCCGTTCGGATTGTACGCACTTACGCTAATGTGTAATGGTAGGGTGATTTTGAGATGAAATGGAGGACCTACCGTGGAATCCGAACCACGGTGGGGGCCTGGCATACCACACAGTCACAATTTGTGAATAATACACGTCTTGTCAGCGGTGAAAAAAGGGTTTTGGCAATCAGATAAATCTGTGCCGGGACCGAGGATTGAGCCCCGAACCCCCAGCACAGAAGTCTGACACCTTACCCCTAGGTCAACAGGTCACCAACATATACTATGTAGAATTGAACTTTCTCCCCGGGCTAATCTTAATATCTTCCGGGATATACGCATATTAATCGCGGTAATGGGGTAGGAACAAGGAAGATAGAATTTAGAAGAATTGTACTCGCAATGCCGTGTAGGAAGAGTGATAAACCATTCAGGAACCCCCCCCCAGTATAAGCAGCTGAGATTTGAAGCACCGACTTCTTCACAGGAAAATTAGACAAGATGAACCTGATATTTACTTCGTGGGTACGCCTATATGGTTTAAATGTAGTTTAATTAGATAGTATGGTTTATTAGACGTATGGTAATATTAACTTGTTTAATGCGTAGTCAAAGGTTATTCTTATTACATTTGTCTTCTTAATTCATGTGTGACCATTGTAAATAAAGACTATGTTAAGTATATCATGTTAAGAATGATATCATGTTCTTTTTACTACATTCTTAACAATTCTCTTTGGATTTCAAATTGAAATATTTCCTACACTTTCTTCTTGGATTTGAAGTTGATATTTTTACTTGGGAATCAAGCTACTGTATGTATAAAACAAATTAATACTTTTTCCAATAATTCAAATTATATTTATAGAGAACCGTAATTCACGAGGTTTAAGGGCTCCATCTCGAGATATGATATGTAAAATAAATTGATTTCTTATAATTATAGATCCAAATCACTTGAGATGAGCTAAAATCTTTTGAGTGGTTGCCATATTGAAATGGATAACCAGATTTGAGAGCTATGTACTGCACGTAAGTCGCTCGGTCTATGTTTAGAGAATATCCTTGCTAAATTTTAACAAAATCTGTCAACGAATTTAGTAGTAATAGCGTGCCAAACCAACATACTTATGCTTATTCATTATATTATTAAATTACGGGGAATTTAGCTTTAAATTACTTCTGTGGTCCGGAGAACTGCAAGCTGCTCAGCATTGCTGTCCCGCGGGTGTGTATGGTCTAATATTTGCAGGGGTTTAATATTTTAAGGCTTTAACTACGTTGTATATTCTCACTGTGCGTCTAGCGACCTAAAGCCATTATTTATTCTATTTCACATTAAGTTCCAGTGTTGATGACTATGGGTGATTAATTAATTCTAGCTCATATGAAGAAATAGACAAGAACGATCGAACTTTAAGGAAATGTTGCTGCATTTGACAGGAAAAATACTGGGAAACCACAGAGTGAATAGAAAACATAAGAGCACCCTTTTGAGAAAGAGCCCCCATCACAGGTCAGAGACAGGAGCTGACACCATTTCTATCCTGGTGTAAGCCAAGCTACTTCCGTATCGGTGGGAATGTTAAACTCGAATGTTTGCTGGTTACGGGGAGGTTAAGGCTCGAGTCCCAACCAGGTTTTCTTTGTGTGTTGTATATATACAGGGTGGGCTGAAGACAATTAGACGATCTATTCTGAAGAAAGTGATGAACAATGTGCTGAAGTTTGCCTGAAGTCCATTGGAGCTCACCAGAATGTAAAAGTAGTATGTAGTTTGCTTTTGTTTAGCGAGTGAATATCTATATTTCAATTCAAGTGTTAATTTTCACGTTACTAATTGTCTTATTGTTCCGGCCCCACCATGTATTTATCTTCAATAAAATTCATACATTTAAAAACTTCTTTCTATTGACTGTTTTACACCCTCCATTTACAGTATTCTTAGAATAGTGTGAACTTCCAATAGTCTGTGGGTTACAGACCCATGGCATGCACATAAATGAAAGAAATTATTATTTGTTTGTGTTTGGGAAAAATAATCATTGAGATTCAACTACCATTAAAAACCAACTACAAATAGCTACTACATGCATCAAATTTACAAAAATGGCTCAAGATTGGGCCACTTCAAATCGTTTTCAGAAGTAATCAACTTAAAAAAAATTAAGGATACGGGGGCCCCTGACTCCTTATGATTGAGGGAGATATGCTTTCCAAACCACTCTTAATTTAAAAAACATATTGCTAACTTCACCCCTCTACTCGAAACGTTCCATCGCCACTGGTATATATACTAAACTCTATTATATATATGCTTTTAAAATTAATAGCACATGAATACATAAAACGCATAATACCGGCAGTAGCTCAAATAAAATGCTGGACAATTTATTTATTTATCTATGAATGTAGTTAGTCAATTAACTAACAGAATTAAAATAATATTTAAATGAATGTTTATTCCAAACGTTAAGTTATTTTCCTCCTTTACTTTACTCCAAAGCAAAAAAAAAAATCATTTAGGGAGGAAAACATCCATCAAAATACATCAAAAGAGTAAAAAATTTGCCTCATTTAAATCTTGGTGTGTTAAGTTATCATTTAACGAATCAACTTTTAACACATTTTAAAGAAACAAACCAACAAAAAAAAAGTCCTCCTAAACAAACATTATTTTTAACACACAAACACAAACTTTTTAAAAAAACTAAAAAAATAATCATCCCTCTCAAAAAATAAAAATAAAAAAAAACATGAAAGGCGACAGCAAAACGTCACGCATGAAATCTCTAGGGGCGTTTTCAATGTTATTTTAAATGTAAGAAACGAATAGGCTCGTCGAGTGGTATATGGGCCGTGACGCACCAAGAAGGGAAAAATGCGGTGTTGCCAGTTTGATGTCACTAAACAGCTGCCCACTAAGTATTCGAGTAGAAGAAGGTGGGGGGAGGTGGGAGTATGAAGAGGGAATGGATTAAAATATGGAAACCCGCATTTCAAAGTAGTAATTACATGATTCAGTAGTGTGTGATTACTAATTAGATGAAACTTATCAAGGCGTAGATGGAAAGTGGGGGGGGGATGAAAGGTTATAGGAGGAGCTATAGTTGTCAGATTAGACCATACAATGTAAGTCCTATTTCCTCTATAAGTATCCGGTGGGTTTTTTGTTTTGTTTTCTAAATTGTAGGTTTCAGGTCATGTCAGGTGCAATGTTTTAATGTACGATTGTATTGCAACATGTCCTCTAGAAAATGAAGTAAGATTGTAGTGTGTGGTTCACTTAGTAAAAACAATCCCTGATAAAAAAAACTGTCGGTAATTGAAGCCCGACATCCCTGTCATAGATTTAGATCATGTGATCATCTGTAAGTGTGAGATCAATTTTAAATATTATTTATAATTTAATATATTATTGGCAATATTTTATTTGATTGTAAACACGAGTGCAGCTTGAAGGATAGTTAGGGTATTCATAAAAAAATAATACACAGTATTTAGATGAGTTATTTCTAGTAAAATTTAAAAGGATGCGTTAAAACAAAAATGATCGTATATGTAGGACAAGATAAAGGAAAAATGAAAGCAACAAAAGCAGACGCAAAATATGTTTTTCGTAATTAAAGAAGATGCAGCACAATGTAAACTTGAAGTAGCTGCCATTGGACAAAGTTTGAATTGAGCCTCATTTTTTTTAAACTATGAGAGTCATATTGTGGTTGCTCCTCTCTTAGTTCTTATCGCTTTTTCCCGTGTCTTATCCCACACATTATGTACCTCAAAAGGTAAAAGAAGTTTTATTAAAAGTTATAATTAAAGTAATTATTCGTTTTAGCTTGATAATTATTTTAAAAGTAATTTCCAACGCATGGGCCGTAAAAAAAATAGGAAATGTGAAATAAGGGAAGCTATGGTCCAATTTTCATAGAAAGAGCCCTATCCGATAGCTATAAGAGTTCCTAGAATCTAATTTTACTTGTTCATACGTCAAGTCATGTAATCTGCAGCTGTCACTTTTGATTGATATTATCAGTACCTATAAAGTGACCCTAGTTTAATTTTAAAATGCTGTCAACATTTACCAGTAAAAATAGGTTTGTTTTTTCGAAAAGGCCTTTCCTACGAAAATTGGACTAGAGCAAGACTGTGTTGTTATCCAACTACATGGAACTAAGCCTGTGTTTTTTAATGGGTTTGAGTAAAACTGTTGGTATGATATATGTCCGATAAGATAAAGAAGGTAAAAAAAACCTACGCCGACAGACTATAGCGAGTCGTAAGATGGAAGCACTGTGTGTTTTAGTTTGACATTTTGAGTGCAGTCCCTAACTACAAGGGCGGAACTCGACTCCACTAATAACAGAAAACAAACATCAAAGTGTGAGGGAGGAGGGGACGATGGCCTGGATATATTTGTTGGCGACGATGTCCTCTATACAGCCCCTCCTGAATACCACTCCCCTCTCACCAAAACCCACCAACTAACACTAATGTCTGTCTCCGTGATAAACATGCTTTAAGGGGCACTCCAGTTATTGCAATACGAGTTTTTTTTTACCAGATTCATCTTTACTGATTTTATTAATTAGAGCGTCAAGCACAATTTGATGGACAGGGATTAGGAGGTTCTCTTAACCTAATCATACATAAGTGCATGGGATTAGGAGGTTATATAATATATATTTTCTCTATTTCTTCAACAATTCATGTTTTAATAGTTCTCTTAAACTAATCATAAGTGCACATCTTTAAAATAGGAGATTTTATGCTAATTGTCAAATTAACACTGTAAAATACTTTAGTGAAAGAAAATGTTTTAGGTTTATTGATTGGTATTTCATGAGGGCGATCAATTTAATCTAAGGTATAGTTTCATCTGGAAATAGATTAATAATGAGATCGAAATTTCCCTTAACTAATATAACCTCACACCAAACAAAGACTCATTTGGTCTTGAAACAAAAAATATCTCTCAATGGTGGTTGGGCTACGTTATAAAAGGCACAAATCCTTAGAAATCTTGACCAGAGTTCAAGGACATTAAGGTTAATAATGTTGCAAAAGAGATTTTATTAAAATGTTGGTAAAGAAAATTAGTTGTGAATAAGATGGTTTACTTTTGAACAAAATTAATCATAAACGGGAGCTAAAACTTCTTGAATAGGTTCCTCATGACAGAATTTAGGCGATGTTAAATATTTAATTAAGATTAAACACATGAAAGTAATTGATTTATAAATAACTGATGCATTAACATATATTTAAATATTGACATTGCAGAGATAATGTTTTAAAAATCTAAAGGTAAATTAATTTTTAAGAAATTGTATGGACTCTCTGCATAAATAAATTACCAATTGTTTAGATGATTTAAATTGAATTTCAGGCTTGAGTTTTGATCTATAACAATTTATATCTTGGTTTAAAATTTGTGTATGTGTTCTTCATTTTAACGAAATACAGAAATCCTTGACTTACAATATGAATTGTTTGGTATATTTCCTCCAAGTTTAAAAACTACCTAAGTCGAATGGTGCATGAACACAATTTCCTTTTTACATCTATGTTCATAGTATAATTAAAGCTAACAGGTTATATCAATGAAAAGAACACTTTGTTAAAATGTAACTTGTTTCAATTGAGTCTTTTCTTACAATAAGTACTGCATAGGTTCACTAACAAGACAATTGCACTACCGGTGAATAAAATAATAAAATAAATGGTATGTTGTTCTATCTTATAATATAAACATTTACAAAAAACTCATAAGATATGTGGAAATAAATAATATACATCGATGCAGAAAAACTTCGCCAAATGTAATCACTACATGGTTGCAGAAATATTGAGGGAAACATATCTGTCCACCAAATATTAACAATCAATTTTACATTTTAGACGTCCATGGAAAAATTACTGTATATATTTGATTATAGCTCAATTAATATTATTGGTTTTATAAAGATATATTTCAGTTTAGAGAATTATATTTTTAATAGTACTACAACTTTAATATTATAAGTTAATTTTTATCTTAAACATTTGTGGAGATGTGATTAAAATACCCTAATTGGATATTTCCGGTTATGTAAAGTAGCCCCAAAATAATTTTCATCGGTAAATGAGAATTTCCAATTTGTTTGTAATGTTAAACAATAACTAAATATAAAAATTAATCAAATCGTTGGTGTGAATTTTGAGAAAATTGAGTTTATCTCTTTTTGCCCTTAAGTAAACTACCCTTAATTCTAAGGTTTTTAATCTAATTCCAAAAACTCCCTGGGGGAATACTATGAAATATCTAGATATTAAGCTTATCCCAATCGGTAAAATGGTTTCGGCTCTAGATCGAGATACAGACAGATGGGCAGACAGACAAACGGTATAGCAAAAACCACTATTTCTGTTTCACTGGGTCATTAAAAGTCGACTTTTATCAAAATCTCAAGTTCTTTTTTTTTAAGATCACAATACGTCTCTCTCCGAGGGGTCGAGAGAAAGTAAAGTTAGTGATGTCACTATTAGCTGTGCATTAACTTACTAGGAACGAGAACTATTATATTTTAATTTGTTTGTGATAGACTACATTCCTGGCCGTAAATCGAGGTACCACAACCGCCTATCTAAGAATTCATGTATAAAGTGTAATTTCTTAGGTTAAATTAATTTGCATCCGGGGGAGGGGCGGGGGGAGGAGACTGAAACATGTGTTTATTAAATAAGCGTTTTACAGAGAAATAAATGACATGCTAGAGAAGCATAGAATTTATATTTTTTATCACCGTGTCTTACTATCCGTTCGGGCTATACGGTTATGTATTAATTACGCTAATGATTTTAGTGATTGGGGAGGTTATATTTATAGGAAGTATACCCGGATTGATGTGAAGGGATGGTGAAAAAATATTTTGGAGAAAAAACCTCAGTACAACCGACTGAGATTCAAACCTCAATATCCCCGTAATTGGCAGTCTAGTTTACTAAGAGATTAGTAGGTAATAACTTTCGGCCACAAAATCGAGTGACATAGATTATTGTACGTAGTGAATAACTGTTGAAATGAGTTAAAAGTTTATTTCTAAATCCCGAACTAAAAGCAATTGTTCAAGATGCACTAGTGCAGCGGTTCCCAACTTTTAAACTCTTGCGTAACCCTTGGCAGCCCATTTCCATAAATTGTGCTCTTAATATTAGAAAAATATTTAATTAATACAGTAGTAGTTATTTCGGATTTTTTTTTGTTGCAACTGAAAATAAATGGAGTAATAACGGGATTAAAAAACAATATAATTATAAGGTGCATATATCTCTACATTCAAAATGCAAAAGCTACAATAAAAACTTACACATTAATTAATTTATTCAGGATTTTAAAAACAGTCTTGTGTTTAAAATTGAAATCTTTTCTCAAGGTCAAATATAGAAGAAAAGTGCCTTTTGCCCATATCGTTGAGCTAATTTACCAACTTTTGACTGATCTTTTGTCTTACATTGCAGGCATATGTAGCATTTTTCTACCATTGTTCAAATATTTTAGCGTACCCCCAAAAGTCCTGGCACGTACCCTTGGAGGTACGTGTACCCCACGTTGGGAACCACTGCACTAGTGCATAAATCATGGCGATCCTGTTCAGTGCGCTTGAAAAATGTTCACAAACATATGCCATGTCTTTTCAAAGGCATTTCCAAGATGATTTAAGAAGTCTTTAAATCCCTTCATACCCCGTTGGAATAATAATCCATCAAGTATCAAAGAACGAATGAAGTTAAAGTAAGCTCATGCTAAAGGCAGTTCAGAGGAAAAAAATAACCACATATACTATTTCTTCTTGCAATAATAATCATAGCTTGCAACAAGTCTTTTTTAACTTCCCGTAGAGGAAATGACAGGATGTGTCCAAATGTTGTGAGAAAACAAGCAAACAAGCGTTTTAGCAGAAGGTAGGTTGGATGTCCACAGAGACGCGCTTTGAAGCACAGTTCTTGGTCCAGACACATTAACATATATATATTTGCGTATAGCTTGAAAATTATTGGTTTTATAAATATATGTTTCAAATAAAATATGTTTATTATAAATAGATCTGCATTTTTGCAATGATAAATAATTTCATATCTCAAAGATTTACAAAGATATGATAAAATATTAGAAATTATTCATCAGACCGGAACCCTTAAAGCCATTTTGACAAAAAATTGAGAGTAGCCACTTTGTTTTAATATTGATCAATACTTAGAAATGAAATTTAATCAAAATCGTTATAGCCTATTTTGATCAAATATATTTGTTCTCTTTTCAGCCTTCAGTAAACTACCCTTAATTTTAGGGTTGGATACCCAATTTAAAAAAAAAACCTAGGGGCAACCCTATGAAAACCCGAGATACCAAGTTCTAGTCCGATTGGTAAAATAGTTTAGGCTCTCCTATGGGCAACCCTATGAAAACCCGAGATACCAAGTTTTAGTCCGATTGGTAAAATAGTTTAGGCTCGACTCCGAGGTACAGATATACTGATCTAAACACTGCTTGAATATTGGTCATGGGCATCTAATTTTGTATTCACCAAAATGTAGGCGAAAGTTTTTTACCAGATAAAAAAATTAAATTTTAAGTTTAAAGTGTTTTTATTTTTAAATATGTGATAACTGATAACTTACATAAAACTATCCCGCATTATCTCATACATTTTTTGTTGTGACCTTATGAAAACTTTTTTTTTTGTATTTGATAGAGCAAGACGAGATATAGGTGGCTAGAACTTTGCTTTAATCTCAGAAGTGAACATTTTCGTTTAAAGCGTCGGTGAATTTGAAACAATAACTTTAAATTGTAACGTTATTTGTCACCTTACCATGTATTTTCTTATATTCTTCTAATTTGGCAAATAGTTTACAATTTATTTTCGTTTGAAATGATGCATTTCAAAGTTTGGCCGTATATCAATAGCTGAGTGTCAAGGGAAAAACTGGAGCCTATTGATATCCTAAAACTGTGGATTTTTTTGCAAATTAGAAAAGTAAACAAATTTTCTACATTTTTACTGTTAAAACACAACATATTCTCTTGGTGGGATCCAGCCAAATCTTTATCAATACATATTTTTCTCTATCTCTTTTTTTTTTATCATCAAGAATCCAGGATTAATGTAAAACTTTTAGAAAAGACTAAATATATTCAGACAGTTTATTAAATCCATAGCAATAATTAATATTTTATTTTATGTAAAAATATTGTCATTGATTTTTTTCAAAAATACTAATTTTTTTTGTTTTTACAAAACAATATAATATATTAGGTCTATACATTTTAATTAACACCTCTTCAGACAGAATTAAAATTGATATTCGTAAACATTGAGACAATTAAAATGTTTGCATATTTGTTTATTACTGTTCAAACTTCTTCTTCGTTAATATTTCTACATTTATTGAACCAAGTAAATTAGTTGCGAGAGTGTAGGAGGAAAAAGAGAGCTCGATGATGTCCTTACCTTCTGGTAAAAACCTGCTGCAAGCCGCCCAAGGACGAACAGAAAATTTGTTAGGATTGACCCAAGTCATCTGGATAGTGTTCAGACAAATGTCTTCCTAGAAAAAAATATATCCACAAGAGCAGTGGTAAACTGTATAGTAGGTTCATCACTTAGTGACAAGAATCTGACAATTCTATTTATATTCTTCCACCTTAATTCATGTGACTAGGAATGTTATACGCAAATGTCGTTTTGCAGAAAGGATACAAATATTTAGAACTATAAAATATATATTAGGAGATTTTGTAAAGGTATACATTTATTTTTTACATGTGTTAAAAGTGTAAAGATGATTAATGTCTTTATTGTATGGTTACCGTTGGTAAAGTTGGTCACACCCTTAAAAGAATGTTTGATTTGATTATATATGAGTTGAACGTAAAGACTATTGTCTTCTCTCTCCAAAACATATATAGTGTAGTCAATTTTTCGCCCTCTGCAACATATTCACAATATAAATATAAAGGTAGCCAATTGCTCGCCCTCTACAACATATATCCAATATAAAGATGAAGCTAGCCAATTGTTCATCCTCTGCCTTACAAACCCGATTTGAAGGTACTAATAATTGTTCACATCTCGTATAACTTATAGATAGTGTAGCCATTTGTTAATTCTATATTCAAATTAAACTTTATAAAGGCCCGGATTTATTGGCATAACTGTAAACATTATATTACCTAGAACAGTAGTAGTAGCCCTAAACATAAAAATAGTCATGCCCAGTGCCAGGTAAGTTTATAAACACAACACTAAACTATTTTGTATCGAGATCAGGGTCCCTTATTTTTTGGTTTACCTTTCTAGTCAGTCCACCATATAGAAAAGCAACCATGTAGAAACTATACTTTACCCACAAAATACTCCTGAAACTCATAATGCCGTGGCTATATATCTTCATTTCCTCTGGCCGTTAGCAATTACTGCGTAAGCGGCCATTACAGGATAAATCACTACAGTTACATCACTCAGCATGACCCCCACCCCCTGACCCCCTCCCCCACATCCCTTCGAACAAATCCTCAGGGGACACATTACACCCAACAATATACACCCTTCTCTGTTGAGTGTCCTATTTGGGTAGCACCGAAATTACGTTTCGTGGTGTCCAACAGGAGAAATTTATTACCGCTGTCAACTCGCCCTCCCTCCCGTCCCTAATCCCCTTCACCACTTCTCAAAGTAGTGGCGTACAACTATTTCATAAGAGTTAATAGGGAATTATTATTTTATTTTTTTAAGTATTTACATCCAAACAACTAGACAGGATTCAAATTGTTTCAAAGTGATAAGATATTATTTGTGTATACTTTCAAAAAAATATAACATCAATTCGAGTTGATTAACCTTTTTCATATTCAAAATCGCATGTTTAAAATTAAAATTGGCATACAAGCCTTATTTTTGTACTTTAAAATACTGGCTACCGGCGACTTAATTCATCCCTTTTAAATAAATGGGAAGATTAGGGGAAGTTCTCAGGAAAAGAATCAATTTTCCTGTGGGGAGAGATGAAATTACTGTCACAGCTATCAGATTAAATCAAATATAGGGCCATCATAGTCAGGCATGCGGGTTGCTCATCTGAGACTACAATTTTGAAAGATTGATTACATTTTATCTGCATTATCTTAGTGTAATTCTACTCATAATAAAAGGAAACAAATGATTTCCAAAATACTTTTGATGATAGTTTAGGTCCCCAAGATATTTATTTCTTACTATAATTTTGAGATAATTTAAAAAACTTGAGGTGTGGATTTAAGGAACGCGATAAAAGGTATTTTTGCAGTTTGTATATCAAAACTTTTTTTGGTCAAAATAAATCAAACATTGCTTCAGTACAAACATAGAATTTAATTTTCTTCACATTCTGATATAAAAAATTCTTGAATATCTGTCAAGGGTGTCCAGGAATTTAATGACAACATTTTCTCTTCCTTAAAAAAAAAGTGTTGCATCTAATGCCGCTATGCTAATGAGTAATGACATATATTCAAGAAATGTTGATATAACCATGTGAAGAAAGTTAAATTTTATGTTTGTACTGAGGCAATATTTGATTTATTTTGGCCAGAGATCTGTTTTGCTATAAAAACTGTAAAAAACACTGACCTTTTCTCTCGTCCCCTACATCATCGTATACTTTCATCTCAATAAATTGTAGATATGGAATAATGCCACATTAAAAGACTGTCTAGTCAAATATTATCAAACTAAACAAAGGAGTAAAATATGCCAGGTATTTTTAACAAAATATTAAACTACCCTGTGTAGGCCTATTTACACTGAAAACACAAGGATCGTTTAACAGAACCCAAGTACCGAAATTTGAAAATAAAAAACAATTTATAACAAAGACGACATTGCAAAAATATTTTTTTTTTAAATGTCATCGTACATTCCGTCTACCTTGAACGATATTAATCTTACCTTGCACGTTTCTACTATGTCGTAGCTTAGAAGATAATATGGCCATAGTGTATAGAAATGGTTGCTACATTTCAATGTAAACGAAGTTTACATATATGAATAAATATGAACTTTCAGTAACTAAAGCTTTTCTCATAAATAATAGCTACATTATGTTTCCTATAGTACAGTATTATAAAAATAAATGGTACGGTGTACCACCCAGACTTTCTCGCTCCTGCACCTAAGAATAGAGATATGTACCTAAAACTCGTAAGATTTATTAAACTAAATAACATACATTGTTGCAGAAACACTCCACCAAAGAAGATACATAAAATAATTTACATTGTCACAGAAACAAATCGAAGAAAAAGTAACGTCTCTGTTCGCCTAAGAGCATAACAATCAATTTTCCGGACATCAATTTAAAAAATAAATTTATCAACGTCTCAAAAACTATTGGCTCTATAAAAATTTATGTTACAAATTAAGTTTTTCTAAAATTGTTAGTATTCCTACTATTTGAAAATGAAAAGTTATTTCGTATCTCAAATATTTGTGGAAATACGATAAAATTGGAAATTTCCGCAGATGTTAAGTACCCTGAAATTAATTTTAATGTGAAAATGAGAGTTGCAATTTTATTTTCAATGTTTAAAAAGTGCCTAGATATGAAATTTAATCAAAATTGGTATATAGTATTTCGAGTAATTCCATTTCTTTTCTCTTTTTGTCCTTTAATTTTAGGATTGTGTATCTTATTAAAAAATAATCTCGGGAAAACATTATGAAAACCCTAGATACTAAGTTTTAGCCTGATCTGTAAAATGGTTTCGGCTATAGAATGAGATACAATGAGACAGATGGCATCACGAAAATCACTTTTTTGGTTTCAGGTTGGTTACAAAATGTCAAACATCCATCAAAATCTCAAGTTCCTATTTTTCGACGATCACAATACTTTCTTTACCCGAGGAGAGAAAGAAAGTAAAAAGTATTAACCTTACACAACAAACTTAAAATATGGAGATAACTAGAAACTATTATTGCATCTGAATCCTTAGCGCAGCTGGTATTAAGTCTATCTGCTTAACCAAAGGGTTCAGCTAGGGTTGGCATGTCGAAAAAAAAAAAGTGAAATTTTGACTTCCATGCATATAGTCATAAATTGGTAGTCTAAATATGAGGTGTTGTGTCAATTTCAGGAATAAGCTGTATTTTTTAATATGTATTGCTATAATAATTTTATCCAGAAAGCAAACTTCAAATAATAATAAATGATTGCTTTCTACTCATGCATCAAAGTCTCCATGTCAACGTGGTATTATGACCTAAAATCACATAACAATATTTACTTTCTCTCAACCCCTCGAAGAAAGAATTATTCTAATCGCAAAAAAAAAATTGGACTCGAGAATTTGATGTCGACGTTTCATGACCCACTGAAAGTGAAAAAGTGTTTTTGCAGTGCTGTCTCTCTATCTATCTATCTATATCTTGGACTAGAGCCGAAACCATTTAACATTTTAAAAATTAGTATCTAGAATTTTAATAAGATGCCCCCGAGGTGTTTTTGAAATTAAATATCTAACCCTACGATTAAGGGTTGTCTACTAAAGGATAAAAAGAGATAATATCAATTTTATCAAAATCAGCTTTAACGATTTTGATTAAACTTTCTATCTAGGCTATTCTCATTTTACCATAAAAATGACTTTAAGGGTACCTTACATAGGCAGAAATTTCAAAATTTGATTATATCTCCACAACTATTTGATATAAGAAATAACTTATCACTGTACAGTTGTAATATTAAAAGTAAAAATCTGTTCTTTGTAATTTTTTTTATAAAACCAAAAATTTCTGAGCTACAAGCATGCATATATAAAAATTTGTATGCAGCCCTTAGAAAACAGAAATTGTTTAATATGCTCTTTGGTGGACAGAGATGTTCCTCTTTTCTGAATGTTTCTATGACAATGTATATTATTTCATTTATGCTATTTGTTGTAATGTTTCTGCAACAACGTATGTTATTTCTTTTCACAAATATTACAAGTTTTTGGCAAATGTCTCTATTTTAAGTTAAAAGAGAGAGAAAAAGTGTGTGTGGTGCAGCGTACTATTAATTTTTTTCAGTTGCTTGAATAAATTTGGGTAGCTAGTGCCTGGGACCACACTTAATGTGCAGTTCGAATAGTTCTTGCCTCAGCTGTTTTCACTTCTTTATCATGCCCAATTAATAACTACCCATCCGGGCTTTCCTCTTAGTTATACTAATGGGGTAGAAATGATTAAGGTTAAGATTAAATGTACCCACACTAGCTCAGAGGGAGAGGGAGAAGCCACTTATAAAAAAATAACAGAAGATTTGAGACAGACAAATGTATCAGAATTCTTACTAGTGGAAGCGACTTGTACGCCACTAAGATTCAAACCAAAGTTCATCTGGCGTTTTTGGGTAACGTTTGGTGGCACAATGCCTACAAGTTTTCACCGACAGAAAAGGCTGATATTGCTTCAAATAAATCTTATTTCGTGTCAATATAACGATTTCAATCGTATTAAATATGAGTATATCTATACCCCATCTACGGCAGGAGGGTTGGTAAATGATAGCTAGGAAAGTTAATTTTTCTCTCATGTATCCAATCACCAACCTTTATGAACTGTAAATCCGACACCTTAGCTCAGTTGATAGCGTCTCTCCCTACTGAGCTAAGGTTCCCGGGTTCGACTCTTGGCATGACCGAAAAATGTATCATTGGTGAAATATAGTTTTATCCGTTCACAATGATAAATTAACGGCAGGGGTCTGGATGTTGTGCCTGTCCTAGTCTAAGTTAGATTATAAGGCATATGAAGCTACCGACAGGCCTAGTCAGCGGGTAGTGGAAAATATATATGACTTGAATAAAAACTGGATCCGCCTCAGTGGCGTAGTTAGCTAAAGCACTGGGCTCGTGTTGAGCTAGACTGCTGAGGACGGGGAGATCGAGGTTTGAATCTCGGTCGGGATAACTGGGGGTGGTTTTTCCCTAATGGTTTTCAACTCTACCTCCACGAAAATGCGGGCTCACTTCCTCTAAATTTAACCTTACCAATCCCCAATACCATTAACGTAATTAGTTCTTAAGCGTATAGCCCAAACGGGTAGTAAGATGCGGTGCTAAATAATAAAAATAATTAAAACTGACCCAGGCAATAGGCGGAAAATAGTAATGGATGTAAAAAAAAATATGATCGGTAAGACCATGTTGAACTATTTGCTGTCACTATTGGCAAATCAAAACGTTCACAAGAAACCATTTTGTTTTTAATTATTATGATTTTCGTTTAACCGTTTTTACATCTTCTGCCAGTTCTCAGCTACCACAACTCCAACGGTGAATTGACTAACTTATACTGCTGCGTGTGAAGCAGTTGCCCAACCCCCTCTGAAGCTCATTTCAGTTTGAATCAAGCTCAATTTGATGTGGATTCATATAGTGTGGTAAGGAATGAGACCCGAATATGAGTGATTCAAAGTTCACCATGAATGTGGTCTAAGTGCTAATAGCCCTTAGCTTGTGTACCGCTACTTGTGTAGGTGAATAGGTCTATCACATACATATGAGAACCTGATTTGATTTTAGGTGGCTCTGACGAACATATTTACAGATACGTGGACGTCCTATCCAATTAATAAATATCTAGACGCCAAATCTAGAAGTATACAGTTCAATTTTCATAATGAGTGCTTTTATGTGACAGCTAGGAAAGCTATACTTTTACGCATTCATGCTTCAATTTATGTGATCCGCAGCTGTCACTTATGATAGATATTATTAATACTTATAAAATATAACTGTAATGAAAGTAAATTGTTATTAATTTTGAAAGCAAAATATATGTTTGTATTTTCTAAAATTGCCTTCCTAGGAAATTAGTATTGAACTGTTAGTACGGGATATACTGTTCTTCGTTAGATTGGTTTGTAAGTTTTTTTTTAGCACCACGTCTTACTACCCGTTCGGGTTACATGCCTATGGAGTAATTACGCTTGAGGCTTAAGGATGAGCAAGTTTTAATTTAGAGGAAGTAAACCCGCATTTGCGTTGAAGGAGACTACCGAAGCGGGCTAGTTTGTAATTGGTTTGATGATATATTTGTTGTGTTTGTAAAGTACATGGTAAATAATAAACCAAAAAGAGCCTCTTAATTAAATGCAATATAAAAGCTTGTTTAAATAAATATTTATTATTTTAAAAATACATAAATATTTGCCTATGTAAATGTTTTTAATGAAATTTAAATGTTAATACAATCTGTTTATTATATTTCTGGCTTTTAAACTGGTTTTTGGTAAGAAACTGTTTCCTGTGTTTTGTTGGCTAAAGGTGTGTGTGTAGCTGTATAAACAACTCTCTACCCTAAAGAGGATTTATCTTCAGAACATTGTCAGTGGCGCCTCTTATTGGGAGAAAGCTGTTAGTGTCGAATGAAGTGTTGAAATGTTACGACTGACAGGAGACAGAAACACACGGTTACTTCACAAAAATTAATGGTTATTCTTCTCTCCTACTATGTTCTTCTGCTTTCCTCCGAAATTTTCGCACGATGTCGAAAGAAGAGAGGGTGGGGTGGGGGGGGGAGGCTTTTTGGTGACCTGTCCGTATATTTATTCTTTTTTTGTTCGTCTCTCAAGGGGAAAGAAAGAGGAATGTGAAACGTCTCTGAATATAGTTTTTCCTATTATCTCTCTCTCTCTCTCTGCCCCCTTAACATGGCACGCTGTTTTGCCAGCCAAAACCAGAAGCCTTAAAGGGGTGACACTTATTGCTCTATATCTATATTTATTGAGATTTTAATTAGTGAAAAATGTTACCTCCTTTTTTTCCCTTCTCAAATAGTCTTTATAATTTTAAAACAGCGAACGATGTCATTGGTTTTAGATTTTCAGCTAATTCTACATAAATTATTAACGTAATGATATAACCTTTTTACCATGCTCCATGCCATACTAACCATCCGGGTTATCCGCATATTTACTATAGTAGGATAGGGATGTGTAAGGTAGAATTTAAAGGAAGTACACACGAATTTGATCGTAAGGAGTGGTAAGCAGCTTTGACTGGAATTTAACTTTTGCCTCACCATCACAGCCAAACCAGCCAAGTTGAGATTGACGCCCTAGTCCGTGTGACCACTGGCACGTATGAAAGAACTCTTTAAATTACATGACCCGATTAATAGCTGAGGAATATTTGTGTGCACTGTGTCATACAACCCGTCCGGGCTATCCGCATATTTACACTATCGTTTTAATATAAGGAACAGTTTAGAATAAATGTACCAGCATTTGCATAAAGGTATAGTGAATAACCATTTAAGGAAAAAAAATCACTTAACACACCCATACGGAATTCAAATCCCGGAACCCCCTTCACCAGAAAACCTGACCAGATGAGTTTGGCGCGTTAGCCCACGTGATCACTGATGCAATTACTATAAAAAGGGTGGTGCTCATAAATAAATTAAAACTTTGTAAATTACTTTAGATAAATTTGTTTTTAATACGCTTCCATTCTTTAATGAGTTTGTTTTATGTGATTTTATCATGTTATATAGCATTCCTAGTGACTAAAAATAGTTAGGTTAATAATTCTCAAAATATGCCAAAAATTAACAAGGAACTCGTTTAGAAAAAAAGTGACAAATGTTTGACATCACATATCTTTTCCTTTATGATTTAAAAAAAAAACATCCATAGGTGTAATAATGAAAAACCTGAGATCCGTGCTCAATTAATTATCATTAATTATTATTATACTCATCAAGGAGACATACTTTTAATCTACGTAGTTTATAAATGTAAATATAATTTAATACTTACCGTCCAACAATTAAGAAGCATCATATACGTATAATTATTATTTAATGTGCGTGTATCTTAAAATAAATTGAACTTAATTTTAACTTTAATTAAATATAAAAAATACATACATATAGAACAACGCTATATTAAAAAGCTTGGTACGATCCTAAACAGACATAAACTATTATAATTGATTAACGCTATTTTTATAATTTTTTTGTCACAGCTGATAGGTTAGAGTCATTAGGAACCATGGACTTAGTCGTAATAGAATAGGAAGGTGCAGGTGGCTTGTTCTCAAATTTTTTCTAAAAACCCATGTAACCTATCAAGTAAACTGTTAAATAAAGTTGTAAAATTTTGGATCAATCAAGGGAATCATTATACAGTCTATTAAAGCACTACCATAAAATTAATTCAAAAAATAAAACATTTAAAGTATTATTGTGTTAGCAGCGTTGAAAAGCTTGATTTTAATCCGGGGCTCGATTCCAAACTGCTATACCAGTAAAATTATTTTATATATAGTTTTTTTTCCTAGCACCACCTCTTACTACCCGTTCGGGCTATATGCATACGTACTAATTTATACTAATGTGACAGGGATGTGGAAGGTTGAACTTAAAGGAAATGTACCCATAATTGCATGGAGAGAGAGTGGAAAACCATTTAGGAAAACCACTCTAAGTACATCCAACCTGAATTAGAGCCTATATATTCTGTGATTGGCAACCAGTCTATTGCGAGAGTGACGCCTTAAATCATGGAGCCACTGTAGCAAGTACACACATCCTTTTTCCATTCGATTGCTGATTTGGTGACTTTGAAACTAATTTTCTAACTCAGCCGTCCTCAAACATTTTTGAGATTGTACCCCTTGGCCGTGACAAAATATCGATAAATTTTCCCCAAATGACAAATACCAGATAATCATTCAAAGGAGAAAATTTCTCTCAGTCACCTCGAAAATTCCCCACCACTTCTGGTTCCCCTTCACGTTTGATTCTCTTGTAATTTTGCCCATTTTCCCTTGAGAGCTGTTCATGTACCCCCTGAAAGTCGCTCGCGTACCCCATTTTGAAAATAACTGCTGTCTAAATTATCTTTGAGCTCAAAGAGCTTAAAGTGCTCTATGGTTCATTGTTTCATAATGGACCACGAAACGAGAAATGTGCCTGCCCTTCGTCTCGTCATTTAACCTGCACGTCCAACCAACTTGATTCCCCCCCCCCCCNACTTGATTCCCCCCCCCCCGACCCTCGATTTAACTCTTCCTGTCTAACAAAGAAATATCCCACTTCACCGACTCCCGTTTAAGCTTTTATAAACACGCGGCACACGGCTTAATGTGAAAGAGTAAGGTAAAAGGTAAAACATTATTTTATGTGTATTGTAATCTTTTATATTGGAGAGTTATATATACATATACATTTTCAAAAGAAAAATATGTTATTTTCTTCTCTTTTTTTTATGTCTAGGTAATGAGCGGGTAATTAGGCCCTAATGACAGGGCGGCCCGCGACGGGACCAACCCCATCTACCGGCGTGCTCACCAATCAACCCACAATCTCCACACCTTCCAACAGATTGTTTCCTTGCCCTTTTATTTCGTACTTATTTCTTCTTTTATTTATCTTTTTTTAAAAATATTTCTCCATATTCTAATGTTCTTTAGATGCGGGGACAAAAAGATGACGCTACTTTTTTTTAAAAAAATTTTCTCCCTCTCTCGAGTAAAAATAAGTTTCTTTGTTTTAAAATTATTGTAGTTAAAGAGGAAAGCATATGACAAATATATATTTGAATTTTTAAAGGTGAGTATTTTAATGTTAGTTTGTTGTTTAGTATTCTACCATTTCAAGACTTGGGCTCCCCCTTATATATTATACCCTCACAAAATATTTGGTGATTTATTTCATAGTCATCATCTTTATTTTTTATATATCGTCATCATGCGGATACAATTTTTGTTGGACTTACCTTAATAATAACAGGGACCCGGGAAGTGGCGTGGCTACCCGTTTCAGTGGCTTCATGGTCTAAGGCGTCACTCTCACCGCAGACTAGACTGGCGAGGATGAGGAGGTCGGGTTTCGAATATCAATTGGGTGGTTTTCCCTAAAAGGTTTTCCACTCTCTTTCCACGCAAATACGGGTACACTTCCTATAGATATAGACTATAGCCTCCCTTATCTCTAAGACCATTAGCGCAATTAGTACATAAGCGTATAGCCCGAACGGATAGTAAGACGTGGTGCTAAAATAATGTTGTGTTATGATGTCAGATTAAGTAGAGTTAGTTGAAACTGCATGTGAGGTATGTATAACAAATTGATTGGTCAAATGGGAAAAGAGTTGGTAAGAACATGTCACAGGTACAGTTTTATCAAGTTCCTCTTACCCTGACAACACTCCACTCCATAACACCAACAGGTGCAAATTTATTGTATTAGGGGCCTACCAGGTTAAGATCTTAGCTTGGTCTTTATTACATATGTTGACTAATGTAACGGTACTGATTTCAACTCATTGCTAAAGCAAACATTGTATCACCATTACTCGATCGATTGGCACGCCAACCAGGGCTTATTCCTGATATGGTTTGGTTTTCCGCTCTCTTCTCTCTTTCCACGCAAATGTAGATATATTTCTTTTAAAATTCTACCTTCTTCCCACTAATTTTTTGGTGTATAATATGCTGATAGTCCATACGCGTAGTAGGAAATGTTTCACAGCATACATGTATCACTATTAAATTGATTTTGTCCCTTTTGACAAGGGATAGATAAACATTTTGTCATCTGGTTGCTGTGTGCTTTTCCTAAAGTTTATTTGCAAAAGCCGAGAATAGCTATGAAAGCATTACGTGAATAAATAAATGGCTCCTATAGATCTATATTTCTGTTAGTCCGTCTGTAAGTCCATTTAAAACCAAGGCTACTTGATATTAAATGTTTTATGGTCTTATCTAAAAGCTAAATAAATTAGTTTTATTCTATTCTAGCCCTAAAATTACTATTGTTTAATTTATGATGAATTTTCATAAATTCAAAATTTTAAAAAATTGCCTTTAATGATTTCATTCAAGATGGGTATTTCTTACATAATAGATAAGAATGTGTTTATTTTTTGTTCTGATTTTTCTAAAGAAGAAACTTTTTGATGACTGATTTTTAAAATTTAGAATATTTTTTTTAAGAATGTTAGTAACAATTCAGTTTGAAATTTGAAAATTGTTTCACATTATTATCAAATTAATACAATTTTATTTCTGAGGGAAAGCTATTTCATGCTAGTTTACTGAACCGATTATTTACAATAGAATGTATGAGAATGTATTTACAATTTTTTCGCTCACATTTTGGGATACCAAAATATTTTATAATCATTGTGTTATATCGGGACAGCAGATCTACTTGTAGGATAACTTCATTTTTTATAACACAGTGTCTTATTACCCATTAAGGCTGTACGCATGTGTACTAATTACTCTAATGAACCAGAAATGAGGAGGTGAGAAAGTATACCCAAATTTATGTTAAGGGAGAGTGGAAAACTACTTAGGGAAAACTTCCCTCAGTACATCTGACCGAGATTCGAATCCCGATACCCTTGTAATCGGAAGTCTAGTCCATTGTAAGAGCGACGCATCAGACCATGCAGCCACTAACGCAGGTAACTTAAATGTTATTAAATTATGATAAGGAAGGTAATGTAAGCAAATACACTAGTATTCGCAGGGAGTGATGAATCACAGGTGTAAAACTATCCCCAGGGTGATCGCGTAAGATTCTAACCTTAACTTAACAGTCACTGGCAGCCCAGTCTAATGGGGGGCTGACATAATAGATTATCTGACCACTGGTGCGGATCTTAAACTCTCAATAGCCAGGAACTTGATAAAAACACAAATACATACACATTTTTAAAAAATCTAGTAACAAAGCTAACCTATATTCGTTGTATCTCCCATAGAGCTTCCCCTCCCCCCAACCCCCTGTCCAATAAACCTCTCCATCTACGAGGTTGGTTGAACAATAAGCCCATACATTGAAGTTAGAAATTGTTTTATTATGAGATATTTACGTGATTTCTAAAATCCCCCTTCCCCCCAGTTAACTGATTACCATCAGTATGATTACATTTTCTTCTACACTCAAAAACATGACATTAACATCAA
>CABFWB010000445.1:0-24857 GCA_902151455.1 Timema bartmani | reverse complement strand
TGACTTGAAGATCTGCAACACCTTATAAAATGTTAAAATTTTAACCAGATATCGAAATTTTAATACGAAGTGTTGACTCTTGTGGAAGACATTAAACTGTTTGAAATAATCTTAAGTGGACAAAGATGCGCCTATTTTCTCATTGATTATATATCATTGTATATTATTTTATGCGTGTTATTATGTGGAGTGGTGATGATACAATGTACATTATTCCGTTCAGAAATCTTACGAGTTTATAGAAAGAGAGAGAAAGTCTGTGTGGTGCGCCGTACCATTTATTTGTTATAGCTACCATAACTATAATAGTGTTAGTTTCTCTACCGAAATAAAAATTAAAACATCGTCCCTATGTAAGACCCGCACCTATAACGCAACCAGGATCCTCCTAACATCCGGTAAGTCTCTCTAATCCCTCAAGCAAAGTGTCGGGCAACTGATCTGTCATTCGAGCTCGAGGGTCCATACCTACCTGTGCGATAATTCCGCCAAGTGTAGAGTGAGGTATTTTTGTAATCAAGGTGTTGGCTAATCGCGAATTACGTTCTTGTTGGACCATGCCTTGTATACCAGTTAGCACCCTGGGTGGCCAGCCACCTACAGTGTTGCTCTTCCAGATACAAGATGGTCCACAAATAACAAACGAGCTGGTTCTATATTTCCACTAAAGAACTCTGATAGAGCTGTGTAATAATTTATGCGGTAGCGCGTATTCTTTAAACCATCGAATAAACAGGCGTAGAAGGTTGTAATGTGTGTTTCATGAATAATCAAGAAGCCTTTTTTGCTTTTTTCGTGATACGCGTCTTAGCACCCACCCGGTCTAAGCGCATTATTGTACTAATGGGGTATGAATAAGGAAGGGAAAATGTTGATTAAGACCACTTGAAATTTAATGGAGGAGGGGGTGGTAACCATTTATGTAAATCCCTCTCAGTACATCCATCAGAGATTAAAACCCTGACAATACCCATCACTGACATACCAAACCAGACAAGCATGACGCCTTAGTCCACGCTCTCACCGATGCAGGTATTTAACATTTAAAACAAAATAACCTTATGATGATGATACGTTTGATAAACGAAAAGTTTTGGTATAGTCCTTTTTAAAACCAAGTTTTAAGAAAATCAACCGGATATTCGATCAAGGTAGCTTTAATTTATCGTCAGGAGGTTTATTCTGTACTCACAATAATGTATATTTTATAACTAGATATATCGTCAGTAAAATACATCAGCGTATAGCCCGAATGGCTAGTAAGACACAGTGATAAAAAAAATAACAATCATATGCATCGGTGAGCAATCAGACTAATTGTCAAGCTAGTCTAGTCTTATTTATCAGTGACTAGTAGTAAGTCGGGGTTTGAATACAGGCTGGGCGTGATGAACGTGAGTTTTCCTGGATATATTTCCACTCCATCACAAATTCTGGTTTACTTCCTCTAAATTATACTTTACTCATCTATTTAATTAGCGTACTTAAGCTGAGGATAAAGAGTATGCGAGAAAAGGTAACTATTTTCGCAGTTATTATGGTCAAAGTAAATCAAATATTGCTTCGGTACAAACATGGAGTTGAATTTTCTTCACATAGTGATATTAATATTTTTTGAAAATTTGTTGTGGATATGCTGGAATTTAATGGAAACTTCTTTCTTCTTCTTTTAAAAAGTGTAAGTATTATCTAATCCCAATATGCTCATGACAAATATTCAACAACTGTTGATATCCCCATGTGTAAAAATTTAAATTCTATGTTTACATACTGAAGCAAAATTGTATCTATTTTGGCCAAATAAATGTTTTGCTATTGAAACTGCAAAAACATTGGCCTTTTCTCACGTTCCCTACATCCCCACCTTAAAGGGGTTTCACCCGCTGGGTGCATATAAACTATCATACAAGCTGAAATATAGGGCTATTTTATTTCAAAATTGTTGTAATAAGAAATAATAATATTATATTAAATAATAAATGTTCTTTGAAGCATTTTAGTTGATGCCTGTGGAGAAAATTTTATTTTAATAGTTTGAATTCCAATTTTTTAGAATTATTTTCTATTAAAATGTGCTCAATCACACGCGTATTCTTTAGTAAGTTGTGCAGGAATGTCAAATTCGTTTGCTTAAAAGAACCACACTGAATGTACTAAGTTTGACGTATTAAAAACTTATAATATGATCATCATCTGAAGTAAAATACAAATTTAAACACCCTTACTATTAAAATGGTACAATTAAGATAATTAAACCATTTAAAGTATTATTCATCATTTTTACTCATTAAAATAAAATATTTCACCTTCAGCAATGATTTAAATATTGTGTTGCAGTCACTTTCATAATAATAATTGTTAACGAAGCGTTTTCATAAAAGTTATGTATCGTGTGTCTGTTTATTTCATAAGAGAAAACAACTGTTCACACAATTGTGTGCCTCCAAAAACTTCACATTTTTGGTGCACCAATTCAACATGGTTTGTGACTCGATTTCGAGTAAGTAAAGGGTACAAATTTGGTACTGAATTTCCTAAATGTCATAATCCCCAATTATGTATTCCTTCAACGTTTATACAAAGACAAATTGGGCCGTATCATCAAAAGGTCCACGGGCCGCACCTGATACTGGATCGAGCCTTAAGTTGGACATGCCAGAGTTAGAGAATGAGCTATACACGAAAAGTTTTCCTTTCTCGAGAATACGAGCACCCGTGAACAGTTTATTCGATGTCTCCTACGCAAGTGCTTGGATTTGAATAAGTGTTATGCGCAAGTGCGAGGATTTGGGGCCGTTGAAGCAAGTAGCGCAAATTTTAAGATACGTTAATCTCGTACACTATCCAGAGATATGAAACCCAATTGTTTAATATATGTTAACAGGTTGTAGGGCCAGTTTTAAAGTCTAACTTTTTACGCCTCAAGTGCGGTGCTATACTAAATACAAGACGAAACCTATAAATTCGAATGGAATGGATCATTTTTGCATATGAAGCTTGTCCGTAGTTTTGACAATTTCATGTATCTACAAAATACTATCAGTTAGGTTAGATTAAGTTGAATGGAATTAAATTATGTATAATCATCAAAGGTTTTCCGCACGCCATATTAGACAAAACTAGTTACAGTAGGCCTACGTCATACCACTCCTATTTTCCGTTGAATGTGATTTAAATAAATTCCCGCATATTTTCAAAGTATTACAAAAATATTATGTTCACAACTGTTCTTAATTTGTTTGGAACGAATACATGACAACCTTAAAAACAAATATAAACTTATCTGTGTAGTTTTACAGACGGCAACAAAATCTCCCCACTCAAAGCCCTTCAAACTAATTACCGGTGGCTGTAGGTAGGATGAATACTATGTATGCTCACATTGGAAAGGCAAACTAAAAGGTATAAAAGGGCATATAAGATAATAAAATCATTAATTTTAAAATCTACTGTATAAATAATAGTTTATATCCATTTATCCACTGGATAAAAAATATGATAGATGTGTTCTGAACTTAATTGTGTAAAATTTGGGAGTAAATGTAAGCGAAAAAAAAAAATTATGTATCTATATATATATATATAGTATAATATTAAGGTATATACTCTACATATATAAAGTCACTATATAAAGGGGCATCAGAAATTCTTACTTGTTATTTTAAACAATCAAAAATCTATAGTTTTATAGTTATATTTTATAAAACTATAGGAAAATGTTTTATAAGTCTTAGTCCATGCACACGTGTATAAAGTGAATGTACACGCTGAAAAGGCTACATATCTCAGTGGTGGGAAGTAATTTAACAATGTACACTAGAATTCATCAGGAGAGAAGATAAAAAAAAATGGGAATACCCTTCTCCCCTCTCCCAGTGCATCTGGTCAGGATTTTAGCCCCAGTTTTAATATCCATAGTCTAGCAAACACTATTTTTAAATAAATACCTACTAAATAGCCTCCTCGGTAGGCTATCAATCACCCTAGAGAATTAAGGGAAACTATTTTATGGACCAGCCTGTAGATATATAAGGTGTTACAGCGTAATAAAGTAACGACTGAACTAACGCTTCCTAGGCGTGAGGCTGGAAGTAGACCGAAGAAGAGTGAGGGGAGGGGGTTGAAAGTAGAAAATGAGGGGAGTAAAGGGAGAATGGGAAAAGGTGATAGAGGAAGGGGAGGGAGGCTATTTTGTACGTACCCCCCTCCCCCATCCCCCGACCCTTTACTGACCGGATCATTCTTGGGGGGTCCCGCGCTTCTGTTATTGTAACTTAGATATTCCCCCTATCTCCTCTTCTTCCCACCCTTCCTGAACCTCCTTCCACCTTCCCAGGCCCATTTGTTAGGTTTCGACTTCATTCAATCAAGCATGCATTGAACCTTTACCATCCATAGACGTATAAATGAAGTCATCTTGAAAAGGAAATATCACGCAGCAGTCGAAGAGTAAACATACTACTATGTTTTATCCTAACACACATGTATTTACAAATTAATTAGCTTTAACGCAATTAATAGCAACTTACGACTGCGTCAAACTAACTATATGTAAAATACAAGTCTCAGACTCAATATTGTTAGCTCTTCCCCTCCTTAATAGAGAATCAACCCAATTTCAAATAATTGTCCCTGCCGTGAGTTGAGTCCAAGATCAATAGGTGTAGACTAATTTTCATAGGAAGAAACGTTCAGAGAATATCCAACATATTCTTTTCCTTCAACATTAATAACATTCTATTATATTATTTGTCTTATTCTTAAAGTATTGACAGTATCAATCAGAAGTGATAGCTGCCTATCTAATATCTTGACGTATAGGCACGTGAACAGTAGCTTTTATAGCTGTCTGGTAAGGCTTTTCCTATGAAAATTGGGCTATAGATGTGCCACCAGCTAGTATATGGCGTCAGTTCATGAAACATTCAAAATACATAAGACTAGCCCACAACAAGGTATACACCTGGACCCACAGCCTCCCAGTTAAAATGGTAGCGCTCATTGGGAGAGCTTGGGCCCTTCAACGCGGTCTCAAGTGCAATCTCAAGTGACAACATTGCTCTCAAGCAGCCATTTTAAAAGACAGTTCACTTTATAGATGGCTTTATTAAAGAACAGACAAAAAAAAGCCTTCTAGTGTCAATAAATCTGTTTTCACAAAGCTAGTTTCAGTTACACACGAGACAGCTCAGACTGAAAATTACAAAGAAAACGTAAAATACAATGGGCTTTTGTTTTTGTTGAAGTGAATGTTTGCAAATTGTCTATTCGTGGCCGTGTATTNTTATTATTATTATTATTATTAGCACCACGTCTTACTAACCGTTCGGGTTATACGCACTTACGCTAATGTGTAATGGTAGGGTGATTGTGAGATGAAATGGAGGACCCACAGTTTAACGTGGAATCCGAACCACGGTGGAGGCCTGGCATTCCACACATTCACAAGTTATGATTAATACACGTCTTGTCAGAGGTGAAGGCATGGTTCGGCAATCAGATAAATCTGTGCCTGGACCGAGGATTGAACCCCGGACCCCCAGCATAGAAGTCTGACACCTTACCCTTAGACCACCAGGTCACCAACAGGAAAATAAAAAACGTCTTGGGTCTCCAGTTGGAAACCCCATATCTGTGATATCAGTCTCGTAACAGATTGAAATTCTGGTGACGTGGAGGTCGTAGTATCAAATCTAAAATCTAAGCCGGCTGCACAAGGAGAGTAAGACTTAACACGGTGATTTTATAATCGTATCTTCATGCGAATGTGGGTGCACTTCCTATCAAATACTCTTTTAATCAATATTGTTTGGAATACATTGTTAAACGTATTAATATATATTGTATTAGGATATTGTTTGATTAATCTTACAGATATAAAAGTAAGGAAGTAACGAACGCTATGTGTAATAAAAAGAGTTAGAATAGTCACGCAACCACTGTCTAGTACGATATTTTATGCTTAGAACAATAATAGAGCGCTTTTTCGACGTTAATGGACTGGAAACACGGTTTTTCTTTGTCTCGCCTGCAACCTTGTCTCGTTTTGAGTAGTCGTATATTTTAAAATGTCAAAAGGTAGCAACTGTAATTATATTTCAGTTCATGTTGTGTCATAGTCATGGGCGGATCCAGATAATTTTCATAAGGGGGGGTCATAATTATAAGTAACATAGTTACTTACAATGTTAATTTTCTGTTTAAAGCCGTTTAGTAGTTTCTCATTCATATTATTAATCTTATGTATGTTTTAAACCGTGGTCATCCTCCCCAATTTTTTAAAATCGGATAGTTTTTATAAGCCATTTGGAGTGGCCTTTCGTCAACAATTTTTTGAAAAATAGTTCATTCTAAAAGCTATGAAGAAGTAGTCTTCACCTTGTTTTTTTTTAAATTAGATTATTTTATAAGCCATTTAAAAAGTTCCTCACCCAGAAATTTTTTAAATTTGGATGCTCCTCAAATCTATTTAGAGTGATTCTCACCTTAACTTTTTACGATAGTTAAATACCTCTAGAAGATAATCTTTGAAGTGGTCTTCCACCGACCAAATTTTGAAAATTGAATTATTTCAGAAACTAGCCTATTTGGGGTGGTCCTCGCCTGAAAATCCTTCAAAATAACATGCATCTAGAAGCTATTTGGAGTTATTCTCCACTAGAAATTTTTTAATTTTGGATGTCCTTAGAAGCTATTTAGAACTTCCCTCCCCTGACTTTTTGTGCCAGTTAGAGGCCTCTAGGCTAGTAGTTATTTGACGTGGTCTTTTCCGGCAAATTTTGGCAATAGAATGAATCTAGAAGTCATTTGTAGTTTGATTTAAGGCCATATTTCAGGGTCATATTCGATAATATAAGTGGATTTGAAATATATCTAGGAGTGGAATTTATTCAAGGGAGGGGCAAATAATTTGCAGGGGGCAGAGTCCCCCACAGTTCCGCCGCTCCTGCTGTCCACACATACGTACTCTATATTCGGTATTCGTGTATGAACTGCTCTCAAGCGATTATTAGTCTTCTTTGATGTGTGGTTGTTTACCGTCTTTATGCGAAGCAATGTTCGTTTCTCGCTATACACGACAAATATTCGTTCATGAAATGGAATATTTTTTCCACACTTGCGTGAGTCATATCGAGCATTGATTAATCATGGACGAATAATGCATGTGTGAACCAGGCTTAAAAGGTGTCTGCGCGTAAACATATAAAAAAGTGTATAATCTATCTGTGTTGTATTTTCTTTCTAAAATTTGAGCTTTTATATATAACCTTAATATTTTTCACAAATATATTTTGGCAAATACATTGCTGTGATCATTAATAATAGTAGATAATCCTACCAGTATCGGAATTTTTTAAATAAGCAAAATATAATTAATATGGGCATGTGATTCCTCTGTTTTATCTGCTCCTAGTGACATCTAATAAATATATTACAGTTTGTTCGGGAGGAACGTAATGAAATAGTACAATTATAACGTATTATTTTCACTCTCCACTCCTGTAGATCAGTCGTTTGGCTCAATAGGATACATAGTTCAAGGCAACTGGGTCAATATCTGCTGTACTTTAGATGTAGGCCTATAATTTATATTTTAAAATATTAGTATACCTCAATTCTCATATGAATGGACGTTTGGATAGCCTTTTAGAAAATACGGAACATATATTTTGCGGTCAACATTGATAGAATTTTACTATTTACCTACTATTTATTAGTATTATTTTATAGGTATTGGTATCATTGACAAAAAGTGAAAGCTGAAGATCACGTGACTTGACATATAAATACGTAAAAGTAGATATGTTAGCTTTTTCCAGCTGACAGTTATGTTCACTGTCCAGTCATAACAAATTATTAGGGTATTATAAATATTATAAAATACAATAACACGATTAATTTAAACTATATAGGCCTAACCATCCAGAATGAGGAGGGTGAATTTTAGTGGGCTGCACCAGTATTAGCTTGACCCACTTCGGTGGCCGCATGGTCTAAAACGCACACAATAGACTGGAATGCCAAAGACGGGTATATTGGGGTTTGATCCTAGCCAGGTGTACTGAGGGTGTTTTCCCTAAATGGTTTTCCACTTTCCCTCCATGTAAATGCAGGTACACTTTATTTAAATATAGCCTTCCTAAGCTCTAAAATAGGCGTGTAACCTGAACAGGTGGTAATATGGGGTTCTAAGAAAGCATTTGCTTTAAATGAAATAGAAAAAATATTTATAGAGGGAAAAAGAAGTATGTCTAACTATTTAAGTCAAACTAATCCAATACTTGCGGTTGATAATCTTAAGGTGGTTGGCCCTTTCATTTGGCGTGGAAATGCAGAGCCATGGAAACAAACGGCTATCTTCAAGAATTTTTATTGTTTTTTAAATTTCTTTTCCGAAACGGTTTGTTCAAGAATAGAAGCATGTTGATTAAGTTATACTTTTTATATACACACCTCCTCTGTAATTTTAACAGTGATCAAATATCAATAAAATTGACGTTTTTCAATAAAAAAAACTGCCGGCTTCATAGCAAAAATAATCAAATGTAACAATTATTAAACATCGATATATTATCTTAGAAGGGGTGTTGAAAATATTAACATAAAAATTCCACTCGTTCTCAAGAAAACTGATAATTCCAAACGTATGATTTTTCCGCAAGACCTGTCCGGTAACTATCGCCATCTACGGTTTCCGTGATCCATCTGTTCTTGTTGGCTCGGAAGGATACTTTTGTCGGTTGTGAAGCCACGCCCCGCCTTTCACCCTCCCGCCTATCATCCCACAAAATAGGTTTTAGACTTGCACTTGACTGGGCCAAGGGCCTTAATTTAGTTTGTAATTCGTGTGCTAAAATATATTGATGCGAAAAGGTTAGTATAGGGTAACATTTTGTTTTAATACCATGGGTTGTTTAGCCTAAGAAACATCCGTCCTCGTGGTATAGTGGTCAGAGTCCTTGGATGTTGATGTTGAGTTCGATTCCCAACTAGTACCAGAGGATTGTTCTCAAAAAGGGAATAATTCCCATGGTCACCAGGTTTTGGTAGATTAGGCTTAGTTTAGGATAATATCTTCATTGGCTTAATCCCATCATATTCACTAACATCCTCATCTAATTGGAACATGGAAAAAACCATGAAAAGGATGTTCGATTAGTACATTCGGGCCTACTCTGGGTAACGTTACATTAGTTCTGGATAATCTCTCCATATATTGAGCTACAGATTGATGTAACCAAGACACTTTATTAATATTATTATTTGGAAAACAGGTTTTGATAGTGTTCATGCCAAAATGCGGGAGAAAGGTTCCTGGCCAACTGTAGAATAGTTTAAAGATAAGCCAAGATTGTTTTTGTTTTTCTGCTACCAAGTAAGAAAGGAAAAGAGCTTATAAACTGGAACAAAAAACAACAGCTAATATTTTGTTCGCAGACAAAACCGGAGAGAAATGTTAACCATGACACTCGGGGGTCTGGCAGGTCTACAGACTACAGTAATATATTTCCTTGGGATAGTTGGTTTTAATCCCAGAGCGAGGGAATCCCAGGCGTGAAGTAAAGGTGGCCCTGCGGTTTACAGGGAGCTCATCCATCCAGGGTCACAGGCCCCTGGTGCCCTGTGGGTGTGGGGGAGGGCGGGAGGCCCTCTCTTTTCTCGACGAATTGTTTCTTGCGGTCAACAGCACACTGTAATCTGTAGCGGGAGTTTTAAAGTGTTCCTTATTGCGGGGAATGGTGAAGACTGACTGCTCCTTCCACGCGGTTTCATCAGCTTTTGTTAGAGAACTAGACAAGTGTTTCACTTAGGGTGGGATGGAAGGGGATGCGAGTGTTTTTTGCATTTTTATGGCAAAATATCATTTTGGTCAAAATAAATCAAATATTGCTCCAGTATAAACACAGAATTTAATTTTATTCACATGGTAACATCAAAATTTCATGAATATCAGTCAAGGGTGTCCTAGAATGTAGTGACAGCTTTTTCTCTTCATTTAAAAAGTTTGTTAGATAATGCCACCATACTCATGACATATTCAGGAACTGTTGATATCAACATGGGAAGAAACTTAACTCTATGTTTCTACTGGAGCAATATTTTATTTATTTTGGCCAAAAATGTTTTGCCATTAAAACTACAAAACACTGACCTTTATTTGCGTCTCCTTTCATTCCACCTTAATAATGTGAGGAAACAAATTGTTTACTTATTAACTTAGAAAAATACGGACACAATTATATAAGTCGACTTGTTTATGTTTATAGATTAAGAAAGCAAGCTCCAATTATATAGCACAGCGTCTTACTACCCATTATCGCTATACGCATATGTACTAATTACACTGATGGTTTTAGGGATGAAAAAGGCTATATTTAGAGGATATGTACTCTAATTTGCGTTGAGGGAGAGTAGAGAACACATTTTTTAAACAGCCTCAGTACACGTGACCAAGATTCAAACATCGAGCTCCTCGTCATCGGCAGACTAGTCTACTGTGAGAGTGACGCCTTAGACCATGCTACTACCGAAGAGGGTCAGTTCCCGTATCCACGCGAATGATGTGCTATCAGGATTTCCCCACAAATAGATATCACTTAAAGATATACTTCACATTTAGACAAAACTTTGCTAAACCAAACGAGCCCGCCCGCCTTCTTTGCTGAGATTATCTTTTGTCCAGAAATGCTTTTGCAAAGAAGGTTCTTTACTTCGGTTTATCCAATTGGAATGGATTTAACTAGGTTCCTATACTCATAATAGAGGATTGGGCTCAATTTATTTCAACTTGCAATAGTAGAGTGTTTACACACATACATTCACCACATAGACCAATGCCCAACCGTAAAAGCCCAACTTTTTTTTTTTTAACTTAAAGATGAAGTTACACCGATGCCAAATTTTGTACATACTATGTATAGTACATCTCAGTATTTTATTTAAAAATATATGAATTCTTATGTGGGTTGCAACGATAATCTACACGGTTAAACTAATTTTATTGACTGACATTGTCGAAAGTAGTTTTGGTGAGCATAGAGCAGCACACTGATATTGAACTATGGTTAAGCGCAGAACTAGTGATGTGAAATGTTGAATATGTTCCATTACTACGAGTATATTCTCCTAAAGCAATCAATTAAAATTTCTGGGGTAAATTTAGTTCCAGATTAAAATTTAATATATTTACGCTGTATGGAAACGATAACATAATTTTCATTAGATACAAATTTTGAAAATAAACACACAAAAATACACACAAATAATACAGTTTAAGTAATTTAATAGTAGAAATAGTTTATTTGGTTGAACCCCATTTGTGGCCAAAGGCAATGCACAATCTCACCCCTTTCTAAAATACTCGAGAACTTTCAAATTTGTTTAAAAAACAGTGACTTTTTTTTCTGTTTTTCATTATATTTTTACTGCAAGAGCTATAATTAAGATGTAATCCTATGGTACATACCTAAAGGTAAGTAGGGGAGGGGGGGCGTAAGTTAAGTTCACTATTTTTACAGCTACTATAAACATTTTTTTGTCTAATATAAATAAATATTGCTTCAATAGATACGTTTAATATAACTGTCTACATTTATCAATCTTCAACAGATTTTCAATATTGGTTATTGGCATCGTGCCATTCGAACACGAATTTTTCTCTGCAATTCGTTTCGGAGGCCGCACGAGCTAGGACATTCCACTCACATTAGACTAGATTGCCAATCACGGGAAGATCGGGACTCGACTACTGGTTGGGTGTACTGAAGATTGATTTTCCTAGGTAATTTTTCCACTCTTATTCCACGCAAATGCTGGTACACTTCCTCTAAATATTGTCTTCCCAATCCCCATAGCCATTAGTGTAATCAGTACATAAGCATATATCTCAAGCGGATAATAAGACACGGCGCTAAAATATAATATTTCGTATTAATTGCTTATATCTATCAACAGGGACATCTGCAGGTCACAAGACTTTACGTATGAATATACGAAAATAGTCTTAGTAACTTTTACAACTGTCCTATCTAAATCGGACTGTACAAATCATAGCTACAAACTTTTTTTTTAATGAATAGTCTTATTTTTCCACCTCTTTTCAAATGTCATCCCAAATAATTTTGATTAGACCTGCCAAGGCTAGTTAAATGGAACGTGAGGATTTTCCATGGCGTATTAGAGGCAGTAATTATCACCTAAACACATCCATTTCGATTTAAGATGACCTCCATGAAAATAATATAAGTTATACATCGATATGAAAGATAAATTGGCTCTTAAAGAAACATGAGATATCACCTTAAAACGACCGTCATTCGACAACTGCTTGTGAGCCACTTCATCAAATTCCCTCTCGCTCATAAACAAGACATCCCAAATGGTCGTGACTCTAAAACCATGAGTCTGTGACTGACTGCTATAACGAGAAGATCTTTGTTGCAAAGCTTTTTTTTTTCTCACTCCCACTTCTTCTGAATGCGTTTCTTTTCTCGTCCACTTGCACCTTTAGCACAATCTAGAGTTCTCTGTCCTTTCTTTTAAACTCGTGATCCGTCTAATCTTTCTTATTTCTAGTTTTGTCTTTGAACTGTATCTCTCTCTATCTTAAATATGGTCTTTCTCTTTTTATTATAAAAAAAACTTTTTATTCTATCTCTCTCTGATGTTCTCTACCTGAGAGGCGGCTCGTTGTCAAAGGAAAGCCGCTGGTTCGAACAATTAGTCACACCTGCCACGTGAGCAGCGCTCCTAGCGGAGGAAGGCAAGGACTTCTCAAGTCACCGAGCTCCCACCGCCTTCTTCACACCTCTCAGGTGGACAATAAGCCACTTTCTGGTCACAAGTTAGTTAAGTTTCTTATTCTACCTTTTCTGTTAGTCTCTTCTTTTATCTCACGTTTTTCGCCTCTTATTTTATTAGGTCTTGTGTTACTTGAGGTTGAATTTCTAACGGAAACGTGTAATAAATTACTGCGAGTTGAAAAGACACATTTTAATACCATTCTTAAATCACATATGTTGAGAATTCAACAAATGTTTATTACTTTTCATAATTGTGCCAATTGTATTATGTATTTAAAAAATACTGCAGAGCATTGAACTAATATGTATTTACTTTTTTTATTAATACGTTTTAGCGCACGGGCTTCCAAGAGTAAAGGGCAATAAGGGTAGTTTTAAAGGAAATGCACCTGGTTTAATGTAGATAAAGGCTGGGAAACCGCCCCCAATACACCCGGCTGAAATTCGAACTACGATGTACACCTCGATAAAGGCCAAATACAAAGCTATTCAAACATCATAGACCAAGTGAACACCGTTGAGAGTTTTTAATTTTTGGTTGAGTTTATTTAGTTACTGTAAAATATTTTTAGATACAAACCAGTAGAATAATTATAAGCAATGCCTGGTAGATTATCTTTTGAGGAAAGAAATTAGAATAATTATTCTCTTAAGATATTTGAAAAATCTAGGTTTGTGCAAGGATGTATTTTGGCAGAGAAAAATAAAACATTTTAAATCCATATCTTCTCGAAGTGATAAACATTGTCACTTAAATTTTTCTAATAGATTCAAAATGTCTCCCATTTAAAGTAAAAAATAAAAATCTAACTAATCTCTGAGTTGAGTGATATGAAAATCACACTTTTCAGTCGGTAGCGTGTCTGTGTGTGTTATTTTTTAGCACCGCGTCTTACTATCTCGTTTGGGTTGTACGCCTATGTACTAACTACGCTAATGGTTTTAGGGATTAGGAAGGTCATATTTAGAGGAAGTGTATTTATATTTGCGGGAAAGGAGAATAGGAAAACAATTTTTAGGAAACCACCCTCAGCACACCCGACTGAGATTCTAACCTCAATCTCCTCGTCATCGGCAGTCTAGTTTACTGCAAGAGTAGCGTCTTAGACTATACTGCCACCAGAGTGCTAATTTAGAGTCTGGTAAAAGAAAAGAAAATTAGTGTCGGGGTTGTTATAGTAAGCTTTAACAAGCTTTGACTACCCTGGCAACTTTCTAAGACACGTCACTAGATATAATCGGTTGTTTAGGGAAAAAAAATGCATGCTAATATTTCCTAATAAATTTTTTTTAACTATATTCAACGTTTTTTTACTATAAAATAATAATTTTTAGGATCAATAAAGGTTTTTTTTAATTTGATAAATTGTCATTAATACTTATTATTCTCATTTATATATATTTTATCTTCAAACTCTTTTGTTTTTCTCCATGGATATTTCAAAATATTTCCTTCCAGTTGTCTATTATAATTTATAGTTATAATCGTAAACGATGGAACTTAAACTTGTTACAAGTAACACTAATACATTTTCTGTGCCAACCTATGTTGAAACTCAATTTTGCATGGAGGAAATATTAGAATACACGTTATGATAAAATACATTTCATTGCAGACGATTTGAATATTAATAGAGTCGTTGTAGGGTGGGCAGGCGTTGTCTTTGATTTATTAGTGACTCTTAAAAACATAAGATATTATTATAGATGATATTGGGTTTTAACTGAATCAATGTACGCATGATATTTATAGTTTAGTGAATCGTGAGCTAAATAAATGATAACATTAGAGTTATGAAAGCGAGAGAAAATGTATGAGTAGAGAATCATTAGTCAATGTTATATTAAACTAAATGCTAAATGTTATATCCATTTTATGAACCAACCCATATTACTGGCGAAGAAATATGGAGAAAGTTGCGAAGCGTGGTATAATGTTAACTTAATTAAAATAATAATTAATCTTGTTAAAGTTTACAAAATAATTGGTTCGGTATCGTGGTTAAAATTTGTCTATAGCATTTAAAAAAAGACATACACGAATTAGCTGAATAGAATTAGTATTTTTTTCCCTCGGTGTCTTAATACCCAGCAGGGCATTTAATTACACTAATAGAATGTGACAAATAAAGTAGAGTTTAGAGTAAATGTACCCGCATTTGCTGGGAGGAAGAATGGGAAAATATGTAGGAAAATCCACCCTCATCACACTCGGTCGAGATACGAACTCTGATCTCCCAGTCACCGACAAACCAGACTAGGTGAACCTGTCATTTAGTCAGCATGCTCACCGATGGGAGTGATAGGTTTTATTGGCAGTTTAGCTAATAAAGAGCAACAAATAATTAGTAGAATGAACCTACGAGTAGTTGTTTGACATTGCCGCGATAATACCAAGAAATCAGAATCGAATAAGCGGGGGATTGGATATTGTTTATTTAAGTAAATTTTATGTTCTAATGTTTATCTTTTTTATTTATTTATTTGAGATATTAAACGTACACTTTCTGAACAGACTGATTATATCAGCACACGAGAATTTATATGACCGAGCACAAAAGGACTTAACAATTTTGCCAGAAAAAGTATTTTCCCATACCTTCAGGGTTCTTTTACATGCCACAATCGACCTGGGACCAATAGCTTTACTTTCCTTACGAAGGAAGTTGTGCTACGGATTTTCATCGTTCAAGAAAAATCCGTTGGCACTGGATGGGTATGAAACCCTGCCCCCCGAACATCGAATCATGAGGCGAGCACTTTACCTCAAGACCACCAAGGTTGACATATTCTAATGTAATTCTTCTAAATGCATAGGTAGTTTTATAAAAATTAATATTTATTATTATAAACTAATTAAACACATATCCATAATAGGCTAGGCTATATAATAACCAAAATAAGGATCAAAAATTACCTATAAAATCTCCTAAATATTCTAAAAAATAGCCTAAAATTTTCAAAAAAACTACCAAAAATAAGACTAAAACTCATAATAAATGCATTCGAGTAAATTAAATAATTAATTTACAAAATTGTAAACTTAAAAATACACATGCAATAAAAACTCATTACCAACTAAACTCTTGCATTCTGCTAAAGTATATCATATTTATTTACAAATATCTGCTTCATAAGTAAACCTACCCCCTCTCAACGCAACCTTCTACAGCTTACTTACAGTGTCTCACCAGGAATATGTATTTTACAAAGATACAAAGAGGATACAAAGCTCATTATTTTACATTATCTTTTCACATCTACAGAATAGTGATTACAATATTTATGCATTTATAAAATATTGACAATATTTAAAAACATACTTAATGAACACGAATGCCTTAAAATTACTCAAAAATGTATAAATAGTTACACAAATTAAGAAAATATAATCCAACCAAAATTTAAAAAAAATGACCAAAGATTAATATTACACTATTCTCTACATTCAGGGGATCTCGAACAGAGTTAATGTACTTATGAACATTGTCTGTGATTCACCAAATAGATGATATGTCATCAAAATATGGGCACTGATAACTCCATATCTGAGACTCTATGAGTTAAAAAGTAAACCTAATTAAATAAATAACTTTTTTTTAAAACATCTAGATAAAAGACCAGGAATATAGATAGGCCTGCTGACACATGTTTGATTCTGCACAACATTTGTCGAGTTTTTCTAAAATGCAGAGGTAGACTATGTCGAATAGTGATCGGCTTTCGTCAGGGATTTATATTATTAAAATGTCACTCACTGGTAACTCCTATTGTCCTCAATGCTAATAAAATAGTAGAATATTTTAAAATAACTCGTTGCCGTCCGGCCCTTCTACTTTGCAAGGTCGCGCGTCAACTCTTGAAATACTCCCTATCGTTTCGAACAAGTGGATCAATCTTTTATCTTTCTTGTACCGCGTACGAGATTTACGAGACGAGAATGACTAGCTTTCCACGGAATGGCATTTAAACCTTGTGTGAATTATTATTCAGAGATGTGTGGGCGTTCATGGGACTTGAATGTGATCACAACAATGTGTTTCCTTTTCGTATTGCAGGTCACAAAGTTCCCTGATTGCTATCATCTAGGAAGTTTTTTTTCCCAAATTTTGTCACTAACTCATTCCTTTTGGTGTCATGGCCTAGCCAATTTACCCTCTTTATAAAGATAATAATAAACACATATCTGCTACCTAGTAAATTACTAGCTGTTCTTACAAATTTTAATAAAGCTTTAACCTGCTTTGGCGTTCTAATAGTCTAAGGCAGGGAGGGGTCAGAAATCTTTTGGGGCCTTGATCGACTGAAGAGCGTTTATTATAGTAGGCCCGACTCAGATCCCGTCTCGCATCTGTGTGTGTGTGTGTGTGTGTGCGCGCGCGCGCGAACGACGTATGGGAGTAAAAGGTAAAAGAAAATACCCATAATATGCCAGAAATATGTGCAGTGCATTCCTATTTGAATGCTTACTCGAAATTTTCATAAGTGACGATGGAGGACAAAGCGAAAAAGTTTCTTGTTAATAAATACAGTATGTCCCTATTATTACAGAATGAAGATTTGTGCACTGTGCTTATCTGTGTCCTAAAACGATCAAAAACGGCCTTTTCAATGCAGTTTTCATCCAAACATAATTTAATATTTCCACAATGTTCAGTGTTAGGAACGTGTATTAACTATTTATCTACATTAATGTTTAATCATAAATGATCCACATGCAATAGTGTTCGTGTAAATCTACGATTTCTAGCCGACTCTATCACAAAGTTGATTGGCATGTGATGCTCGCTCTTTACTTATCAACGGTGCTACGATCACCCATCATTTATCAACTCTTCTTTTGGTTATTTTTCATACGTTATATATATTTTATTCCTTAAATTCAATTGCAGAAATACTTGTATCCCCACCTTCATAGAAAAAAAACATTAAATAAACCAAATTTACAATACATTTTTAGTCTTAGCGTTTGACATTTTTCTATTTGTTTTTAACACCACATTTTACTTCCCATTTGGGTTATACGCTTATTTACCAATTACGCTAATGGGATAAGGATGATAAAGGTTGAATTTATAGGAATGCATCCGCATTTGCGTGTAAGGAGAGTGGGAAACCAGGGTTCAAATCCCAGTCGGGTATACTGAATGTGGTTTTCCCCTAAACTGTTTACCACTGTCCCTCCACTAAAATGCGGGTACGCTCCCTCTAAACTTGATTATTATCATCCATAGCACATTAGTCATTAGCGTAATTTATACATACACGTTCAACCCAAACTGGTAATGAGGAATGGTGAAAATAAAATCTCCAGTGGAAAGCTAAACAAAGTAGTGACAGAGGGAAAGAACGGCTTATGAAACACGTGATAATCTGTTTATATGACTTATTGATATCAAATAGTACTTATCGCTCAATGGAATACTAATTTTATCCCTTTGAAAACATATTTCCTCCTTTTCTTTAATATCGCTGCGTGCCTATGCCTGGTGGTTTTCGGAACCTCACTTTGAGAAGCAACGATCTAAGAGACACTATAACATAAAGTAGAGAGTATCATTAATATAGGGGGGAGAGGAAACATTAAGACGATCTATGCTAAGTAAAGTGATAGACAACGTGCTGAGGTTTGCCTGACGTTCGATGGAGCTCACCTGAATGGCACTATCTTAAAAAAGTGAAAAAATGTAGTATGTAGTTTGCTTTTATTTAGCGAGTAAATATTTATATTTCAATTAAAATGTTAATTTTCAAGTTACAAATCGTCTAATTGTTTCTGCCTCAACCTGTATTAACCTTTAATTATTTGTATCTCTCTTATTAGAGAATATTTAAATACCCAACACTCTTAAAGTCAGCGATAGATTAAGGGCTGAAAGTATGAAGCTCATTCGAATGTCAACACTTCACTTCAAGCATCTAAGAGCCGTATGCAAGAACTTGACTAAGTGGATGCTAAGTGGACACTAAAGTAAGTTTGCTTGCTTCATGATAGGCTAAAAGGTGATGAGATAGTGTGCTTGGAACCACACTATTGGTCCACTAAGCATTCACTAACTTTATTGCATACCGCCCTAAGAGCTGTTGTCATTCAAACGACCTTTATAGTTTCGTTTCTAATTATTCAATTTTGAAGTTATTTTTAACAGTAAGAGTTTTTTTTGACAATGTAAGCTATCTTAAACCCTTTGTTATGATTGTTTCTAATATATTTATTCCTGAATTAACTGTATCATTTGAAGACTCGTGTTTATGATCTTAAAACTTGAATTTGTATTAATAACTTTATATTTCTCGTGTATGTATGCATGCATTTTTACCATACATTTCGAATGGTGAACCATTTTACGGTTACAGCTAAGCTCAGACTTATCCAGAGATGATAAACTGACATTGACTCGGAAAGTAAAACTATAATTTTTAAATATAAAGTATTTTTTCATAAAGAAAAAAAATATTCATCCCTTTCTTTTAAGGCATCACTGACATCATCAACATCTTAACAATCATAATAATAACAACCAAATTGACTTGCTTGCTTAAAGGAGTTTACAGGACACATTTAACTTCTTGGTTAATTATGCCTATTGTAGATGCCTAGGTTGCTAGTCCTTGTAAGGGCCTGGGTTGTGTCTTTGTGAAGGCCTAGTTTATATTAGTATTTGAGGTCGGTGTATTTCAAGGTTTGTATAGTTTCTAACAGTTGATAGGACAGACACGTTCCTTTTTGTAGCTTATTATTGAACGCAACCAAATATGTACACTGGCTTTAATATTTTCTTGTTGCCCGTGTTTGAGGGTTTTGACTTGTTGTACCACCCAGCTCCAAATGGGTAGACTGGACGGACACCTAATAGTATTCCTTTCGCTCTCCACGCTATCTCAGTTGAACTTAAATCCTGAGTAAAAGCAACCTCTTTGCCCATCGTAAACACCTTGAGAGAACACAGCTGACCCAACTGCCGCAGTCTCACAGTATTGCTCATCTCACGTGCATCCATAAACTTGGTGGAGGGCGGAACTAAGGCAAACGTGGCAATGACGTCACATTCTCCACCACTACACCTACTAAAATACAAATAAAGAAACCCTGCATGGGTGATAATAAAAAATTAGAATAAGCCTTCCTGGAATTATATCAATACCAACTAACAATTGCAAAAAAATATTTCTACGTCCCAAAAGAACAAACTTTAGTCTACTTCTACGTGAATCTCCTGGGTACATTCTTATTTTTCATTTATCTGTTTGTTGGGTTTGTTGTGATGTGTTGATGTCTCCCTCCTGGATCGTTGATCATCAGCTCCTTTTGGTGTTTGTAATCCTTCGTCTTCCCACGTTTGCTGTCAGATAGATGTTGGCACGATATTTGCGCGATATGGGCGTGTGAATAATCATCCACCCTTGTTGCGATATCGTTAAATGGAGCGGTGATGTGATACTCGTTATTTTACCGAGTTTGATGTCAGCTTCCTACTGGCGTGATGCCGTTGTTTGAACACCCATCCACTACTGCTGCGATGTCGTGAAGTTATTGCGCTAGATGCTGATTCGCTGCTGGCTCGATGTTGGTATCACACCTCATCTGCCGAGATGTCGTGAAATGGGGCTGGCTGAAGAACATGTCAGCTGTTCTCTATCCTCTCCGTGAAACTCAAGTGTCAAAACTCTTGGGTTTTTTTTCTGTCCTCCGTTCCCTTGTTGTTGAAACCTAATGTTAGTCCTCGTGTTGTGTACTACCATGTTACGGCCAGTTTGCTCCTATTATTTGACGCCCGTAGATTTTGAGGGTTGGGTGGTTGGTTTCTAACAATTGATAATGTAATAAGGGTATCAAAACTAAAAAAAACAACCTTAATATCTTAACCTAAGTCACGTTAATGGCCAACAACGCATGCCATCATCTATAGTATGATTATCATAGAAAGGACCTTATCTGGCTGCTGAAAAAGTTTCTAGATCTACCTTCACGGATTCGTTCGCCGTCATAATATTTTATTTTTTATATCAATACTGTCCGCAAAAATATGTTTGTATTTTCTAAGATGTCCTTCCTATCTGAATCCTACTATAGTTCACCAGCCGCTTGGAGAAGCATACCAACATGCTACTATCATATCATATTTAAATGCTAGCATCATGTTTGCTCAATATTGTTGCAATGGCTATGTAGAGTATCAGGCTCATTATTAGGTAAAGGTTATCCCACATTATGTTTCCCCCTCCTAAACATGATCTCTTTAGACGCCTATTCTATGCTTATTTGTGTGCAATGGTAAATAATGTGTATAGATCTTAACTCTAACATTCTTGTTTTGACTTCAGATGGCCAGGCGAACCACCTCAACCTCTTCAACAACCGGCAGCAAGCCAAGAAGAAGCGCAAGTCGAGGACCGCCTTCACCAACCACCAGATCTTCGAGCTAGAGAAGCGGTTTCTTTACCAGAAGTACCTGTCTCCTGCGGACCGCGACGAGATCGCTGGTCAACTGGGGCTGAGCAACGCTCAGGTGATCACCTGGTTCCAGAACCGTCGGGCGAAACTCAAGCGGGACATGGAAGAACTAAAGAAAGACGTGGAGACCTCCAAGATCCTCACCGCCCACAAATCCTTCCTGGAGAACGTTCAGGATCTGGGGATACTAAAAAAGAAATCTGGGACGTCAGCGATGATTTCGGATGATAAAATGATATCCGCCTTGAATATTGTTTCGGAGAAGTGAAATGAGATTTTTGTTATAAGTGTGGACAAGTTGGCATCCCTAAATCATGTTTTGTTTGAAAGGTTTTTAGACGTTTTCAGTAATTTTGATCTTCAACACTTTTATTTGGAAAATAGGGTAGTGCAAATCTATTAAAATGATATATATGTCGGCATATGAAATTAAGATACTCTAGAATGTGGGATTAAAACAGTTTTAGTTACAATTATATATTTAAAAAAATCGAACTTAATTAACTTATAGCTGTTAAATATTTCATGTAGGCCCCATTACAGTGATTTTTTTTATCCACGATCGCTTTATAACTTCCATGTGGACTGATGGCCATAAAGGTGAAACTATTGTTAATCCGTGGAATTTAAATAGGGCTAGTGTGCTAACTTTAACTATTCAATCATAATTTAATGACCACAATAGTGCTAATAATGATCTCACTAGTTTCAATTAGTTCTAAATATACAGTCTGAGAATGTAATTGGTGTGATCAAAATTATTTTAGTAATATTATCTTAGTTATGTAAACTAATGAAAATTCACAAGATATAATGAACTATTATAATTTGTTATCCAATAAAATCAGGATATGCTTAAATGAATAAAATAAACATAAATTTTTGAAAATAATTTAACTCAAATATTTCCAACGAAATTATTAAAATTATAGAAGCCAAAGTATATTTTTATTTTTAAAACACCACCTATTTGCTTATCGAAAACTCATTTAAGTTCCATCGCAATTTTATAGTAATACACATTTAGCAATTTCTTATTAACGAATTTATTCATTTAAAGATCACTCCGTGTGACCATTAAAAGTTAAATACAATTATTAAATGCATTCTTAAAAGTGGCCATTACTGGATCGTACAATTTTATATCAAAATTACATACAAAATATGAGATAATCTATTTAAATTCTTTGATCAGGCAGGATTGCCTTTAATTTATCTTAGTATTTAATTTAGCACCGTGAAGAATATGTTGTATGATTATCTTAGCAAAGCAACACAACCGACTGGTTTTCGCTGTCCCAAACAAGCTTAAGTGAGTAAAGCAACAACTATAAAATGCAACGCCAAACTTGGTTTTAGCTAAAATTTTAATTTGTAAGTGAAAATTCTAAGATACAACCTTAACCTTCAAATACAGAGCTATAAATCTCAATAATAATATAAATAGCCATCGAAATGTTTATATTGTAAACAATGTGTAAAAAGTTGATTTCAATATTTATTTAAGAATAGACAACATTTGAATTTAAAAAATGCAACTAACTTATTAAGATTGTTGAAAATTAAATGTGCGGTAATTTATTCCATATTATGTTATATGTGTATGTAAATTTAATAAGATGTGATATATAATTATATTAATATTATTATGTAAATTTGATAGTGACTTAGAACACATATCAGTGTTCAAAATGGTTTCCTTTATGTAGTGTATATCACAGATTCGTATCATTATATTGAAAGCATATAATTCTATCATTATGTGGAAAAACTTGAAGATTAGTTGATACAAAACACATCTGCCAATATTAACCAAGAAATACAATAAATATGGTTATAGGTAGATTTCATTCAGTAGAACACTTTTTCTGGCTTGTTGGAAAAATAAAATGCTCTGTTTCTAGGAAGTTTGCAAGTAATTTTTATATCGTACTTATATATTTGGCGTAATGAAACACATCATTATTTAGCTTTGAAATAAATGGTAGAGGCTAAAATGAAAAAAATCTATTTCTATTGTCACATACATTTGCAATTCTATACTTGAACCAAATATTAACATAGATCATATTTGTTAGTGTAGTCCACCAAAGCCTCCTAATATTACATTAAGGTTCGACAAATTCCTTCACCTTGAAACTAATATACATTTGACTTAGGTAACGTAAAAATAACAGGAATCAGTATTAATTAAACTGTACTCATATGATTTAAAAAAATATTTTAACAATAAAACTGTATTAATTGAATTTGTAGAAAGATTTATATATATTGTTTTCGAAAGTTCAATCTAAAGCTATGTTAACTAAAAATATAATTATCATAAATATTTAAGCATTGCTGTCAGTGCTGTACAACATTTCTAAAACAAATAGTATTTTTAACCAAAATTAAATTTTAAATTTTCTGTTTTTGACTATTTTACAACAGAACCCCAACAAGATGATAAATACAATGTTCTACCTAATTCGATTGAACTGTTGTGGACATTGTATTCCTTATTTATTAATCATCAAGTTTGGTATTTTTCCTTATATTTCATGCCAATTTTGCATCTACCTATAACTATATGATTTGAAATATATAATTATTAGATTAATTATCATTAATCATTATCTCTTATTTATATCACGCTTATTTATGGTTTTATTTATGTTTTGTAAGGCTCTACACTTGCTCTTCATAAAATAATTTAAAAAAATAAATAATAAATCATTCAATCCTTAAAGTTGGCACTAGATAGTGGTGTACTTTTGTAAAATAATAGTAAATCTTAATTTAATTTGAGAAGAAGGATGCAAATAAACAAACACATTTATAGAATCAGTATTAGTTTTAATAACGCTGTTTTAAAATGTATGTTTAAAAAATAAAAATAATGAGATCTATCTCCTAAGCTTGAAAATGTTAAGCCAAAAAGCTATAATTTTATTTTTTAAACAATAAACAAATATTATAAGTTCATTCATCTATTTAAAGTATCTGGTATATTATAGCTATAAATATACACAATAATATTTAATTGTTTGTTTATTTTTGTATTCTTTTCTCTTTTTACCTCAAGCATTGGAAATATATACGACTTTAATTAATAAGATGATTGTTTTATAAACATAGTGAAGTGGATTTTGAAAACCAAAGAAAATATAAAATCTATATACATACGGAAATTATCAATTTACCAAAACAACCTCAAATATACGTAATTAATTTATTAAATGTAAACGGATTAATGCCCTCATTGACTCTCAACAAATTAAATCATCAAGACAAGTAGTATTGTTAATATATAACTTAGCTAATAAAAAGGATTAAATTCCACATTAACTTAAAATCAAATTCCGATTTTCGGAATTAATTTAAGATGTGCTAAGAGCTCACTCAACCATTTCAAAAGTTGAAAAACTAATCATAGTGTCTTTAGAAAAAACGTTTACGGCAAAGTCACGTAAAAGAAGGAAATGTCCCTAAAAGCTATGGGCTGCTTTCCCCAAAAAAAGTGTAGGCTATATTTTTGGGAAACTACGTTTTACTACCCGTCCAGACTATCCACATATTTACATTAATGTGATAAGGAAGGGTACACGCAATTTCATGGG
>CABFWB010000444.1:267217-302908 GCA_902151455.1 Timema bartmani | reverse complement strand
GTAGATTTATGCTATCGGCACTGCAGATATATGCTACCAGCACTGTAGATTTATGTTATCGGCACAAGTGGCTTATATATATAATCTACCCCTTGCTTCTTGGCCCCCTTTTCTACAGTGTTAAAACTAACTAATAAAAAAGTTCCCTGCAACCTGATGTTGGGAAAGCTGGCTTCCTATTGGGTAGAGGGAGCCAGCGTGTCACAAGAACCTTCTAATACAACGAAGTTGATCTTTAAAAGAAATAAAGGTTTTGAAGCGCAACACATTGACATTATTTCTGAAAACGCGTGATTTTCCATGGATGAAGTATTGCAAGAAAATTTTACATACAGTAATTTAAAGAAAAATACGCTTCATCCATGACTTTATGAATGTATGAGAGGGGTCCAAAATAGTATCATTACAAGGGTAGTTTGGTTACTTGTTTGTTTAGCACCATGTGATACTATCTTTTCAGGCTATACGCATTTATATTAATTACACTAATGAGTTTGAGATAAGGAAGTGTACCCACATTTTCGTGAAAGAAGAGTGGAAAACCATTTTGAAAAAATCACTCTCAGTACACCTAAACGGGATTCGAAACCCGATCTTCCTCTCATCAACAGATGAGTGGTGCCTTAGACCATACGTCCACCAAAGCAGGTTATTAGATTAGTTGTGAAAATTTTTAGAAAATGTTTAATTTTTTGAAAATGGGCAATAATATTTAGTTTAAAGTATCTGGGTATATTTTATTAGTATTATTTTGATTAATTTTGACCTTACTACTAATTTTCTATAGGAGTGATTTAGAAATAATATAGCTTTTTGAGATTGAATAAAAAATAATATTACTGTTCCGTAAATGTCCGTAACAATTTTGTTCATGATTTCAATGTTTTATTTACATTATCTATTTACTTTATTTTTTTTTACTTTAAGCTTCAAAGTTAACGAGATCTTTTTTAAAACTGAACCATATAACTGACAGCCGGGCCATTTAAAGCACCCGGCCTTTTCTGATTCGTGCCCAAAAACTGCAATTCATTTGTCAGGATTATGTATTTTATTTTTTGTTACAAACTCTCAACCCGAAACAGCTGTTTGTATTCTACTTCCGTCTTGTCATTCAGTGTTTAATATAAAAAATACTTTATGTCTATACATGGATGCACTGTCTTGTTGAAGTAAACTGAAACATTTCACCTCAAATTAACTTTTAGCTTTCAAAAAAGTTTTAAAAGTGGTAGTTAAATGTTGCATGTTTTAATTTGCATGTGAGTTAATGTACTCGGGCTGTCACTCTCTCTGTTGGTGGACCAGACTACACTACCCTTCCGTATGGAACAGAAGTATTCGAACTGTGACACACACATCAGTGATGAGGCATGAAGGGATTTCCTTGTAGTTGTAGCCATGCTGGACAACCATCTTGTAGGTGTAATGTACACTACTACCCTTCTATTTAGAGGATAATCAGACATCCCCACATGACATATTGATATGACATATTGATATGACATATAACTCCTCAACATAACTTCCCTACAAGTATTATGTTATAATAAAATCTAAACCTAGCCTCCTTAATCAAATATTTCATGTTAACTAGGCCAAAGGAGAGTGCCATTTTAATTTAACATTCCAGTTTGTTCTTTGTTACGTTTAAAACAAGGACACTTAGGGACTTAATCTTAAATTGTTTGTTGTATTTAAGGCAGGTAAGAATAAATTCAACAACATTATCCTAGAAAAAAGAATCAACGAGAACCATAAAGTAAAAAAAACACACATCTATATTGGACTAATCCGGTATTCGAAGCAATGAGTCTGGAGAGCCAACCAATTTACAAATTATGACACACATCTCTATTAGACCAGATGTAGATTCTTTTTACTATTTGTTCTGTCTTACGACAGGTCCATACCTTTTGTCAGTGAGCTTAGACCACCTATGCACCCTGTCCTCTGCCTCCTACTTCAGCACCTAGAATTTTCTTCTTTTCTTCAAGTCGTCCAATATCTTAACCCTCCTTCTTCCTATGCTCCTCTTTCCCTCAACCTTTTCTTCTATGACGTGTGCAGAAGACAATTCCTCCTAAAAATGTATATAAAGGTAGAGAATCCAACTTAAGAGTGCGCGGAAAAATTTAATTTTTCCGCTCTATTGTTAACTGATTGCTATTCGGATGATGAGAACAAAACCAAAATAAATATACATTTATTATTTCTCATTTTTTCTCCAGTGAGTTAAATGGTTTTTACATTTAAAATGTACCGGCACAAAGATTTGACTCTCTCTAATCTCATTCAGTTTTCACCCGCTATACTCCTGACTGAAAAGCGTTGACGGCCGAGTTACGCCCTAGGATCACATCTGTCAGTCAGTCAAAGAACCCGTTTTATCTTCTTCAACTTCGACGTCCAAATTCTCCCCCCTCCCCCAACCCCAACAGTCTCTCTCTCCCACCCTCAGTAAAAACCTTCACCAAAGGCAAAGAGATCTCATCTCTTTAGAAGCATTAGACACAGCAAGGATTTTCGGCATCTTTTGTGTAATCTTGTTTTCATTATAAGGTGCTTGCAAGACCGCTTTTGACCAGTGTTTAGATTTAAACAATTTTCTTATATGTAAATAAATTAAAATTATATGAAATTGCCAAAGGATTATATACTTAATAATTATTTCTAAAAGTGACTTAAAGTAAGGCTTAGTTATCAAGTACTAGCTGATGTACCTGTTCTTTGTAAGAGGAGTCTATAAAGTAGATCTGTTATTTCTAGTATGTAAAATAGACCACTGGGAATAGTAAGCAATTTTTAAATTATGTTTAAATAATAATATCAATTGGTTTAAATTGTGATACAAAATGTTAGATTAGACAGATTATACAATGTCCAATGTCAAAATAGAGATATAACCTGAACATGTTTTAAAAACTGATACTTCTTTTGAAAATTAAGTTATAGTTTCTCTATACACAATACTATGGACTCATGCATCTTGGTGCTAATAAAAAATAAATGGTACGGAACTCCACACGGAACTTCTCACTTCATTGTTTAAAAATGGAGATATTTACTCAAAACTCGTAACATAATGTGAAACGAAATAATATGCATTAGCAAACCCGAGAAAAATTGGGCTATACTTACGTTAAACATTTTTTGACCTCCGGATTTAAATTTTATGATTTTTCTTTTTAAAGAATTAAAATCCTCACTAGTATCTTTGGACCAAAAAAAAGTATCAATGTTGGGCTTACAAGGATCAATACTTCGTATTAAAATTTCGACTTCCGGTTAAAATTTTCGACATTTTATTAGAGGTTGCACACCTTATGGATATCGCATTATTATTAAATTCCTCATTTATAAATTTATACCAATAAAAAAGGAAGAATTTAATATTGAGTCCAAAATGATAGAGATAGAGAAAAAAGAACTTAATCTTTTTGAGAGTCTTACTTATCTACTTACTCAATGGAATTAGATTATTATTGGGTTAAAGCTTAAGTAGTATTTCTGTACAACTAAAGCTCACAAAATCGTATTAATATATTTACCAATATCTCCAAAACTATTGGTTTTATTAAGATATATTTCAAATAAAAGTTTTTTATTTTTAATAGTACTCCAATTTTTCTATGATAAGTTATTTTGTATTTTAAATAGTTGCGGAGATAAGGAAATTTCCGCTTGTATAAAATACCCTAAAAGTCATTTTCACAGGAAAATGAAAATAGCCATTTTGTTTATTAATCAACGTCCAAATACAAATTTTGATCAAAATCGTTAGAGCCGATTTTGAGAAAATTGATATTTTCTCTTTTCACTCTATATTAAACTACTCGTAATTTTAGGGTTAATCAGACACACAGACAGATGGCATTGCAAAATCAACTTTTTAGGGTTCGGGGGGTCATGAAACGTCAACATCCATCAACAGCTCGGGTTAGATTTTTTTACAGTCGCAATACTTGACCTTTAGCGTTCAAAAAGTTAGAAAATATATATTTGCGTTTAGCATGAATATTATTGGTTTTATAAAAATTTGTTTCAAACAAAATATTTGTATTATAAATAGACCTACATATTTTTCTATGATACATAACTTCATATCGCAAATATTTTCTGAGATGTGCTAAAAATGTGAATTTACGCATCAGACGGAAACCCTTTAAAGTCATTTGGCCAAAAAATTAGAGTAGCCATTTTGTTTATAATATTTATCAATGCACAGAAATGAAATATATATCAAAATTGTTAGAGCCGATTTTGAGAAAATCGTATTTTTCTCTTTTTTCCCTTCAGTAAACTATCCTTAATTATAGGGTTGGTTATCCAATTCCCACTCAGGGCAACCCCTATGAAAACCTTAGATAAAAAGTTTTAGCCCGATAGGTAAAATAGTTTATGCTCTATTCCGAGGTACAGACAGACAGACAGACGAACAGACAGACAGACAGAAATTCAAAAACAACTTTTTCGGATTCGGGTGGTCATGAAACGTCGAAATTCATCAAAATCTCGATTTATATTCTTTTGACGATCACAATACTTTCTTTTATCTGTAAGATAGCGAGAAAGTAAAAAGTCACAGCATGAATAATTGGTTGTTAAAAGGTTGAAATTAAGTCCAATCAGAAGATTTTTAGTGGGTTTTTTCAGCTTTTGCCCATTTATTATCTAAACCCCGTTTAACTCATTAACCCTCTTAACCTAAAGAAACAACCTCTTCACCCCTTTTTCCCTTTCTGCCCTACTTACCCTTTTTACTCCTTTTGGCCCTTTTGCGGATTTTTAATTGTCTTATATTTTAGTTATTTTGCCTCTTTTAACCTTTACAGAATTTTTATTTATTTTTGGCTATTTTTTCGTCTTTTTACCATTTTTGTCATTTTGGTCTAACTGCTCTTTTTGATTAGATTTACTTTTTGATATTTTTACTCTATATCCTTTTCACCCTATACCCCCTTCAACCTATAATCCTTAGACCCTACACCCTTTATATTCTACACTATTTTACCCTAGTTACCCTTCCACCCCATTTAATTCTTTACCCCATTAACCTTGTAACTCTTTTTTCCCTTTTGTGGCTTTATAATCTTTTTTATTTTATTAGTTATTACACCCCTTTTAACCTACATACTTTTCCATTTTTTATAATCTACTTCTTTCCCTTAATACCATATTTGATCAATTGAGCTCTTTTTGACATTCTCGGACATTTTTGTAACTTTTGTTTTCTTAGTATTATTACTATTTTTGATTAAAAATAACTTACTTTTACCATTTTTGGCTGTTTTGCCATTTTTACCACACTTTACATTAATCGGTACTAGGTTTAGCCCGGAAGAAGTATTTTGGGTTAAAAAAGAGTAAAAAGTCGTAAACATGGTAAAAATAGTATAAAGCATAAAAATAATATAAACGGTAAAATGATTATAAAGTGTGTAGGGTGAAAAACGTATTTATACATAAAAGTTATTTATTAGAAATAAATATATCATTGGGACAAGAGAATAAAAGTTTGTTATTGATACCAAACTCTTATTATTTACTCTCCATGGCAACCAAATTTCCATGGCCACCAAACTATTCTTGTTTACTCTCTGTGGCAACCAATCTTCCATGGCCACCAAACTCTTCTTGTTTACTCTCTATGGCAACCAATCTTCCATGGCCACCAAACTATTCTTGTTTACTCTCCGTGGCAACCAAAATTCCATGGCCACCAAACTCTTCTTGTTTACTCTCCGTGGCAACCAATCTTCCATGGCCACCAAGCTATTCTTGTTTACTCTCTATGGCAACCAAAATTCCATGGCCACAAACTCTTCTTCTTTACTCTCCGAGGCAACCAAAATTCCATGGCCACCAAACTCTTCTTGTTTACACTCTGTGGCAACCAATCTTCCATGGCCACCAAACTATTCTTGTTTACTCTCTATGGCAACCAAAATTCCATGGCCACCAAACTCTTCTTGTTTACTCTCCGTGGCAACCAAAATTCCATGGCCACCAAACTATTCTTGTTTACTCTCCGTGGCAACCAAAATTCCAAGGCCACCAAACTCTTCTTCTTTACTCTCCGAGGCAACCAACATTCCATGGCCACCAAACTATTCTTGTTTACTCTCTATGGCAACCAATCTTCCATGGCCACCAAACTATTCTTGTTTACCCTCCATGGCAAACAAACTTCTATGACCACCAAACAACAATACAAATGGTATGAAATGAAGTATTAAAGCTTTCTCGCGGCTTTAATAGTTCTTCATTTGGTCGGTTTTTAACAAATTAAAATAATTATAACCAAAATTTCTGCTTCAAGTTAGTCATGTTCGTACCCAGGGGCAACTAAAATTTAAATTTCAGACCTTTGCTTAAGCTATACTTCGCGCAACGATCATGACAGGTACACAAATTCTTCATTATATTAATATAGATAATTGACTTACTAAAATAGTAGCCTTTAAAAAGTATATTTTACTACATCCAACATCAACAGGATAAAAGAGTTACCATAACTAATTTATAGCTATAACTGGGATTCACACGCACAAGCGCAGAACATAAACGTGGTCACGCGATGAGCTATAAGCCAATCATAAGATTTATACTCTATTGGTCGGTGTGAGTTGTTCTGTTAAAGTTCAACTAACCTCAGCTTCGTCCGCCCTTCCTGAGATGTTCGGCACAGGAGAACCAGTCAAAAATCAGACTCAACCATCTCAAATCAGTGCGCATGGGCATTTGACAATGCATGCACTCTGCAGCCAGAAGCAAGCAGACAGCTTCACTGGCCTTTGTAAGGAGATTTGAAATAACGCGCTAATATAAATCGTGTTCATCGATGTATTGGATTGTGCCATGACACAACATTATAATTTGAAAACTTCCATCAGGAGAATGATCTAAATATATGATTTTATCCACTAGAAAATAAAATATGTCGATAGTAAGTTGTTTTAAGACAGCATTGCAATGCATCATGGGTCAACATACAGCATGTGAATTGCTGCACCACTGAGGCAGATTCTGCTGTCTATTTTTGGCGAACGTCTGAATCAAGCTTAATAATTGACACCATCTATTAAAAGTGTCAGGATAAATGAACATGTATTAGAATAGGGCTATGTATAGCCAAAAACTCTAAGGCATCAGCCCGCAATCGAGCCATACTGACTGAGTGGCCAGCGCATGTTGGCGAAGATAGTGTCAACGTTTGCAAATAGAAGGTGTCATGTGGTCAGCACAATGTAACCTTTGACCATTCATCTCAGTTTTCTAGACCAGAGCTGCTATTTAACTATTCAAGTAGCACTTCACTTGTCCTCACGAGGTTGAGTTGACCCCGTTAAAGGTACACTTATCCAGATATCAAACCCGGGACCTCTGGATCTTTAGCCAGGAGCTCCTCTGATCATTAGATGACAGAGGTGACCATTAGAGAATATATGTATCTTTAGCTCAATTTTACTAAACCTGAATGCAACATTTTTTTTTCTAGATTTATGTTCGCGTATTCATACGCCAAGTCACCTGATCTGATGATTTTATTTCATACTATTTTATCAATACTTATAAAACAACACCAATAAAATACCCACATATGTGCTCGCATGGTCAAACTCGTCGTTCTCGTGCTGGACTCGATTTACGGTGAAGGGGAAGCCGGGTTTCGAATTCTGGTCGGGTGTACTGANCGGTTTTTAACAAATTAAAATAATTATAACCAAAATTTCTGCTTCAAGTTAGTCATGTTCGTACCCAGGGGCAACTAAAATTTAAATTTCAGACCTTTGCTTAAGCTATACTTCGCGCAACGATCATGACAGGTACACAAATTCTTCATTATATTAATATAGATAATTGACTTACTAAAATAGTAGCCTTTAAAAAGTATATTTTACTACATCCAACATCAACAGGATAAAAGAGTTACCATAACTAATTTATAGCTATAACTGGGATTCACACGCACAAGCGCAGAACATAAACGTGGTCACGCGATGAGCTATAAGCCAATCATAAGATTTATACTCTATTGGTCGGTGTGAGTTGTTCTGTTAAAGTTCAACTAACCTCAGCTTCGTCCGCCCTTCCTGAGATGTTCGGCACAGGAGAACCAGTCAAAAATCAGACTCAACCATCTCAAATCAGTGCGCATGGGCATTTGACAATGCATGCACTCTGCAGCCAGAAGCAAGCAGACAGCTTCACTGGCCTTTGTAAGGAGATTTGAAATAACGCGCTAATATAAATCGTGTTCATCGATGTATTGGATTGTGCCATGACACAACATTATAATTTGAAAACTTCCATCAGGAGAATGATCTAAATATATGATTTTATCCACTAGAAAATAAAATATGTCGATAGTAAGTTGTTTTAAGACAGCATTGCAATGCATCATGGGTCAACATACAGCATGTGAATTGCTGCACCACTGAGGCAGATTCTGCTGTCTATTTTTGGCGAACGTCTGAATCAAGCTTAATAATTGACACCATCTATTAAAAGTGTCAGGATAAATGAACATGTATTAGAATAGGGCTATGTATAGCCAAAAACTCTAAGGCATCAGCCCGCAATCGAGCCATACTGACTGAGTGGCCAGCGCATGTTGGCGAAGATAGTGTCAACGTTTGCAAATAGAAGGTGTCATGTGGTCAGCACAATGTAACCTTTGACCATTCATCTCAGTTTTCTAGACCAGAGCTGCTATTTAACTATTCAAGTAGCACTTCACTTGTCCTCACGAGGTTGAGTTGACCCCGTTAAAGGTACACTTATCCAGATATCAAACCCGGGACCTCTGGATCTTTAGCCAGGAGCTCCTCTGATCATTAGATGACAGAGGTGACCATTAGAGAATATATGTATCTTTAGCTCAATTTTACTAAACCTGAATGCAAAATTTTTTTTTCTAGATTTATGTTCGCGTATTCATACGCCAAGTCACCTGATCTGATGATTTTATTTCATACTATTTTATCAATACTTATAAAACAACACCAATAAAATACCCACATATGTGCTCGCATGGTCAAACTCGTCGTTCTCGTGCTGGACTCGATTTACGGTGAAGGGGAAGCCGGGTTTCGAATTCTGGTCGGGTGTACTGAGAATGGGTTTCCTTCCCCCGCCCTCCCCCCCCCAAATGATGTAACATTTTCACTATGTATTTATCTTACTCATACCTATACCATTAGTCTAATTAAGGTATGCTTACTATCCGAAATGGCATTAACACGGGGAGAAATAAATAAAATAATAACATTCAAATAAGTCGTAAAATGTTATCAATTTTGGCCACAAAAATATTTGGTTGTGTCATTTAAAAAGGTCCTTTCTTTGAAAATTTGACCATAGCTATGTTTTAAATGTCAATCAGCTTGTGTTGCCTAAAGGGCCGCAGGTGAGCTACGTCCGTACGAGTTGTCTACCTTTAAAGAGACAGTTGAATTGCGGCCCCACATTTTTAGATCCACGTACAAATTACGGCTCGGGCTGTTGACCTAACCTAAATTAACCTAACAAATCTTCAACTTTTGCCAAAACCATTGAACAATAAGAACTGAAGAAGTTTGGATATTACGAGAGATGTCGACATGAGACGATGATAGTTTCAATTTGAAATTTAATACACCATGATAGAAAGCACACTGCTAATTAGGTGGACACAACTCATACCTCTCTCTAAAGTGAGTGGGCCGTAATTAGTTCATGTCTCTCAAAAAGCCGGGCTGCAACTCGTACACGATTTCAAGATTAGGCCGCAACTCACCTACACAGGCCTAAAGACTAAACTATAAAGCGATTTCTACGAATTATTTTGTTAATTACTAGCTTTTTTTTTTCACCAGAAAATGTAAATGTTGTTTGACGTGCTTGACTCTGATTCGGAAGGTCAAGCTTCATATCCCACCTGGATATATTGTAGGTTTTTCCACCTATGCTTGGTCATATTCTTCTAGACAAATGAATGGGCCAATTGGTACATTTAATTAAAATTAAATAACCAAAACTGATTTTTCTAGGTATATGGATTATGTAAAATCAATACATACCGTACAAAAATAATCAAGACTTATTATTTACCCCTTCACAATCATTAAAATTATGTTTTTACAATACTTAGTAACACTTTCTTGTGTTTGTATTTAAATACATTTATTAGAAACCAGTATTTCCAAATTTGAATGCAGTATTTATATTCACTAGCGCGATATATAATCAAGGGGGAGATAGATAAAAATAATACATTTAACTAGCACCCAAGTAAAAGAGTGCATGCTTAGATATGTAATAATAAACCAAGGTAAAAAATCCGGAACAAACCTTTATAATTATAGTAATTACAAAAATGTTATGCTTCTCAGGTTTTTCTATACCCAAGGGTAGGCAAAGCTTATTTGAAGGTAATTAAAACGCTTGCCACACGTTAAATTACACAAATTTGAAAATTTCTGACAAGAATCCGTATTAGGTTTTTTATGTCTTGTTAAATTTTTTTAAAGGCAAAATAAGTTGTTATTATCATTATTTATTAGTTTTCCCACTGCTCAAAGCGCTTCTCTTAGAAAATATTAAACATTCTTAAGGTGGGAATGTAGGCAACGCGAGAAAAGGCCAGTGTTTGGATGTTTTTAAAGTAAAACATTTCTGCAGCCAAAATAAATCAAATATTTCTTCAGTAAGAAAATAAAGTTTAATTTTCTTCACAAGGTGATATCAACAGTTGTTAATTATCTGTAATAATAATAATAATAATAATAATAGTGGCATTAGATGACAAACTTTTAAATAAAGGGGGCTTGTTTAATTGAATGTATTCTAGTAAAGTTTCTTAAAATTCCCCCTTTTCGAATATTAAGATCACCTATAGCCAGCAATGGCCTAATATGGCCCCTACACGATCAGTCAGACTGTCAGTATTAATTATTACTTTATTAATACTGACAGTCTGACTGATCGTGTAGGGGCCATATTAGGCCATTGCTGGCTATAGGTGATCTTAATATTCAAAAAGGGGGAATTTTAAGAAACTTTACTAGAATACATTCAATTAAACATCATCAATCATCCATGTTGTTGCACGTTGCATGCAGGAGTTGAGACTGATAAAAATAATGATACAAAGATTGACCGTGTGCGGTCTAGTTGTAAATACTGATACATACTGACAGTCAGATTGTCAATCCTAGAACTGGCAGTCTGACTGATCATGTAGGGGCCCTATTAGTGATTATAATTGAGTGTGGGATGGAAGATAATGCTATTTAAGGTACATATTTTTACAGTTTTTTTTATAGCAAAAACTCTTCTATTTTGGACGAAATAAATAAATTATTGCTTCATTTTTTTTATACTTTAAGTTTAATTTTCTATGGATCATAATTTCGTGTAGGGGCCCTATTAGTGATTATAATTTAGTGTGGGATGGAAGATAATTCTAGTTAAGGTACATATTTTTACAGTTTTTTTTTAATAGCAAAAACTCTTCTATTTCGGACGAATTAAATAAATTATTGCTTCATTTTATACTTAAAGTTTAATTGTCTATGTATCATGATTTCAAAAATTATCTTGTATTTATCATTTGGTTGACGTCATTTTAACAGAAAATTCTTGAAATAGGATAATAATTCCTTTTCAAATTTCACATTTTCCATACAAAATATAAAAAACTGTTTATATTACTGTGGGTATAAAATTAAACTAAGCTTATCTACTGAGGTAATATTTAGTATATTTTGTCCAAACATATTATGCAAAGTTCTTAGATTGTGTTCCCTTCCTTAAAGACAACCCGCACCTAACATAAGCATAAAAACGTCACTCATCTTTTGTGGTTAGCCTGTGAAAGGGAGGTCGGGATTCAAATCTCTGGCAAGTGTGCCGTGGAAAGTATTCCACTCTTCTATTGCGCAAATATGGGTACACATCTTTTGAAATTCTACCTTTTGGATTCTAATCAATTAGTAAAAAAGAACACCTGCTTTGGTGGATGAATGGTTTAAAGGATTCCCTCTCACAATAGACTGAACTGCCGATGATGGGGATATCGGGGTTTGAATACCGGATAGGTATACTAAGGGTGTTTTTTCCTAAATGGTCTCCCTCCCAGCTCTCTCTCTCTCCATGCAAATGCGGGTGGACATATTCTAAACGCAATCTTCTTTATTTATTACATACTATCGTAATTAGTATCTATGCGTACAAACCAAACGGGTAGTATGATGAGGTGTTACAACAAAACATATAACGCTGAGCACGGGTCAGAAAAATACAACAAAGTTTCTCAAATGACCCCTTGTGAAGAATTCCCTCGTGGTTGTGTCGATGATCGTGGGAAACCCAAGTTCCTCATTCCAGGCGTTGCGTGCCTCGCTCTCATGTGTGATTCGTGGTGCGTGCCCAGCGCCCCTAACCACAATCCGGTAGCTAACACCCCGTCAACTAGCGTGTGGTCAGTTACCAAACGGTCTCCTTAGCTCATCTTGGATTACATGGGAATATGTAAGGTGAGATTTTTTTGGGGGGGAGGGGGCACAACCCCTCTAATTTATTGGTTGGAGCCAGAGAAGGCTCAATTAAACGTTACAAAATACATCTTATGTCAAAATATTTATAATTTGTTTTCAAACAATGTCAATAAAGTGAATCAAATGAAGCTATCTCCTTATCTCTTTCTCTCACATATAAATTTATATATACATATATACCCCAAAAGTGAAACTGCCCCTTTCATGAGTGGCGCAGTTTTCTTCTCACTCTACGAACTAGCTTCTTCGCTTGACCATTTCACAAACTGGTCAAAATTTGCATTAACTCTTGCCCAGTCCATGATCTGATATTTATTGTACTATCTACTATAAGCTTAACTGAAATTTGTTTAGAGATATTGTATTAGTCCAAACCAACCTAATTGAACTTAACCTTGAATTCTTAAATTCTTAAAAGTTTAATTTACTTAAAGAGTAAACCTGTTCTTCGTTTGTCCATTTCACGGACCAGGCAAAAACTAGTCCATTTCATGAATTCAATAAAGGTTGGATTTGTCCAATTCATTTTATAGCCAGTTCATGAACTGGGTATCGGTAGGAGCTGCCCAGTTAATCAAATAGCCACTTCATAAAATGGGCAGCACAAGCACTGCACAAGTCATGAACGTGAATATTTTTTGCCCAATTCGTGCCATGGTTAGGAGAATAGGCCAGTTCATGAAATGGTAAAAAATATTGGCCTTATTTATGAATTAGATAAATTCACGAATGGGGTGTGACACACACACACATATACGGGGACAAAATCAAGGACTAGTTTAATCTAGGATAAAAGTCTTATTTCAGGAACTATCCCCAAAAAATAGGAATGAATATTTACAATTGCCCAAATATTTTAAACTCACGGTACACTAAACATGGCATTAAAATTGTCAAGGCATGCCATCGGTTCTTTTAAGGAGAAATGTTTTTAAAATTAAAATACTTATTACCACATACCACAAACTTATTACTTCTTTTTAAAATTAAAAGAAGTAATAAGTATGTGCTCAAGAGTTCAATAGCTTAAATTCTAATCATTGTATTAATTTTAAAAGTAATGCTGACCGTTATTTATTTGTATTCCTCAGTTGGTTTTTTTAATCACGTTTTTTCGAAATCCTCCCAAACTACCATCGGCACACATGCTGACCTTTTGCGGCACACAAGTTGAAGAACTTTGCACAAAGGCAATGGGTAGGGACACCAATATTTCTTGAAACATATTCTTACGAAATTTTACTAGCACATTAAAATTACAATCTAAATATTCTTTAAGTTTATTGTAGTATTTAAAAAAAATTATTTTATACACGCGAGATTAAACGATATTGTATCTTATCGCGAGGTTGACTACTAGGCCTTTCATATGCAGGTTAGTATCGATTAGAACGACAAAATAATACATATTTTTATTTTATTAAATATCAGCCGTAATCTTTCTTTGCCCTTTATTTGCATGAAACTATCAGAAAAAATATTTTCAACTGCATTATATATATTACAAATTTTTTTTCATAATATTCCTGTAAACATCAAACTTCTCGTTCTAGAAAGTTTATTTTCCTCAACCAAATACCATTGTCTAAAGTCAAAAAAGATATAATTTGAAAAAATAAAATAATAAAATAACTAACTGCTTTGCGACAGTGCGCCTTATCCTTACTAAAATTAATTATATGTGTAACCAAATACCATTTGATAAAGAAGTAAAATATATGTTTGTTCTGGTTTCTATGACAGTAATATTTTGACTAAATTCAGATATATTTCAATTTTTAAATTTAATAATGATAAATCAACATGCCCAATTTTTATTAATACCACTTATATATGAGTTGATATTTTAAATATTTGTTTGCCGAAATAGGAATTTCATTTCCTGATTTTTAAAACCATATTACAAACATTTTATTTAGCGAAATCCAATCATTTATTTATCACAAATCAAGGTATCTATCTATGGGGAGAATATCCTTAAGACGTGACGTCAATGATCCGGAGCATGAGTTCTACTCTTTGGATACAATTTTTAAGAAGTCGTTTTATTTGTATAAACATTGACACAATATTGGTTCACTGTGTCTTACTATCCGTTCAGAATATTCACCCATTTACAAAAATGAAGAATAGATGAGGGATTTATAGTATAGAGGAAGTGTACCTACATTTACGTGGAGGAAGAGTGGTAAATTCGTTTTGAAACAAAAAAAACATATAATTAGGCCTTATTTGTTTACCCTGAACGGTAGCAAGCTTACCTTGACGGGCTACACTATGGTGTAGCTTACTCTTTCAGGGTAGACGGAGTGTGGATCCGGTTGGGATAGGAACTCAGACCTTCACGTTATAGGCTAGCCAAACTAAATGAAACTGAAGACTTTGTCCGCATAATGGATCTAATGACTTGTTCAATGCTGCTCATAGGTCTATTAATTGAGGTAGAGTGTAAAGGAACGTGATTAAAGTATTTTTTTTTATTTTTATGACCGAAAAACAAGTCTATCTTAGGTCAAAATAAATATGATATAATAAAGTAATCTTAACAGTTTTTTAATATTGGTCACTCACTGATCAAGACAGTTAGTTTAGAACAGATTGTTTCAGACAACTACCTTGAACAAGTGTTTGATGCTTCATCATCAGAAAAAAAAAATTAATCAAACAAAACCAAATATCCTAACTAATTTTTTCCGCCATATAAATAAAACAATATATTTTATTTAGATATTGGTACAAATGTCTTTATGGTGGCACTCCTTTTTAGATTGATCGTAGATAACAGGATTTTGATGTACTTAAAACGTTATCATTTCACAGTTTACTTCATTCTCTTCTGCCATGATTGTATACATCACAAATATACTCAAAACACAAATACAAGGTTGTGGTGGGCTACAGGACTCTTCCCAAATGTAGAGAGTGTGTGTAAATCACGCGTGCGCAGATTGGTTTTTTTCTTCAAACATCGTACAGTTAGACAGCTGTTCAATGTTCGAGAAACAAAAATCTTTTTTTAAAGCAAAGTTTTGATCTGCGAGAACACTCCAATTTAAAAACAATGTAAATATCTTAGTCGAACAGGTTTTCTTGTTCGTCGAACAAAATGTTTTGTTCGACTCTTTTTTTTGCTTCGACCAGTAAGGGGTGTAAAATACACAAATTTGATATAATTTTCGTTTTAATATTTGATTATAACATTTTAGATGGACAAGGGTAATTTTATATATTAAAAAAATGTATGATTAATTCTTATTCCATTTTTGGTTGATTTTGAATTGTAACGAAAACGATGCAAACAAATACTCAAATATCGTATCAGATAGTCAGATTGTAAGGGTTTTGTATTTTATTAGGTGTTTTATATGTAGATGCAAGTTGTCTTATCCAGGGGAAGTATTTTCACAGCTCAAAATCATTGAGTTAGATACACACATAAATCTGAAATTATAGTGATTAACTTTCCTTTTTTTTTTTTTTTCTACATAAGACGAGTGCTCTAGGCCATTTCCTTTGTAACTATTGACCACGTTTCTAACATGTATGAAGGGCAATATAATCCCACAGAGGTTTATTAGTTTTTTTTTTTTTTAACTATGTGGGAAATGTAATGTAGTTTCCAAGACGATCGATTATAGAAGACCCTCAATGAGGATCATGTACCATCAGTATTGTTAACTTTCACTAATCAGTGTATACAAGAATCCTTATACTTGTTCCTTGTCATGTATTCTAGGGATGACCTTTCTCGACATCGTTTGTTGATGTTGTTCTGTAATTGCAGTGAAGAGTTGAGATGAGGGAGAGAAAAAAAAATTTATTACGACAACAACAACGAGTGGCATTATTTGATTTCTTATAAGGCGAGCTTTTAGAATGTCATGTTAAAAAAAATTATTTATGTTGTTTAATTTTGTGGGGTACATGAAATGAGAAATCATTCGCCATGAGAAATTTATCGTGTATAGTAATTTGACAAATTAACAAGGATTAAATAGGCCAATTTTTTTTTAAAATGGTTAGCAAAATAACTATATAAGTATAAATAAGACATGCCTTGCTGATTGAATGGTAGGAGTAAACGGCCCCATTCTCATGTTAAACTGGATTTATAGTGACGGGAAGATCGAAAAATAAAATTAAGATCGCTAGTACAGAGGAGAGTTATTCCAATTTGGTTTTCCACTCTCCCTCCATGAAAATACAAGTACATTTATTCTAGAACACTCCCTTACTCAGCCATACTCATTTAGCGTAGTTAATATATGCGTATAACCAGAATGGATACAAAGACGGGGTAAACAAACAAACTAAACAAATTAAAATAATATTTACAAAATTGATCAGCTTTTACAGCTATGTTTTATGCATGGTTTAATTTAAAAGGTAGAAAGGTATACCCTATTTTTTTTAATATGAAGCCCACTTTCGACCACTAATATTGATTGAAAGCCACTGAAAGAGAATTTCTTAATCTTATTTTTATATTCCAGATTTTTATTTTCAAAAGAGACAGCAGCTGAACAGATGGCGTTTTGAATCACACAAAAGTAGTTCTAGTAATTATTGCAGCAGTAAAATAACGGGCTCACTATGAAAATTAGGCTATAGTTTGAAGTAAGTGCGCAAGCGTTAGTGTGGAGAGAGAAGGAGAGAGAGAGAAGATGATTAAACCACAGCGATAGACCAAATGTTGGGAAAAAAAACTTCAGCGCACCCAAACGATATTTAAAACTAAACCCCCTCATCACAGGCTTATTTTTCTATTTAAAGACCGAATCATAATACCATGTAGCCACCGATACGGATAGAACTGATCAAAAATAGAATACAGCAATACCACTTGCAATAACAAATATGTATTTAGGTCCTTCCAACACCATACATGTCAAACTTGCAGCTCACGGGCGACATGTAGCTCAATCCATGATTCTGTGCGGTCCGCGGACTTTTTGTTGAACAACATACAATGTGGCCCAGTCCATATTATAATAAACAGTGTGGAGATACACTATTTGGGATTATGAAATTTGGTAATTGCTCATTGTTTGGGGAAATCTAGCAAGTAAGCTTAGCTTACCTAATTCTTTAGCCTTTACTAACAAGAGAGTGATTCCCCAAAATGGTTAAATTTGCGTACCAAATATGTGAAGTGTTTGGCAGCACCCAAGTGTGTGAACAGATAGTTTTATCTTATGAAAAGGAACAAACCTCCAAGAGATTGCGTTTTGCGGGCACACATAAGGTTATAAATTATTATGAAAGTTACTCCAACACAATATTTAAGGCTTAACCCTTAACATCCACACCCTTTCTGCAACTGAAAGTTTGCATAATTCTAGGGAAAAGAGAGTCAGTCTTGAAATTGAATTTGATCTTAGTTTTCTTGTTATAATTTTAATTCTTTTTTATCGCCTCATCTTACTACCTGTTCAGGTTATACGCATGTGTGATAATTACTCTAATGGGGTAGGGATGAGGATGGTAACATTTTATAGGTCAGATACCCTCATTTGCGTTGAAGGAGAATGGGAAACTGTTGAGGAGAAATCGTCCCCTAGTAGACCTGACCAAGATTCAAACCCTGATTTCCCCATCATCAGGAGACTAGTCCAACACGAGAGTGACACCTTAGACCATTCTGCCACTGAAGCGGGTAGTTTACAAATTAAACTTAAGATGGCGACCATATTGAACTTTCTCAGTATTTCCTTCAGTATTTTCTATTTTCAATGTGGCTCTTTTGTTTAAACTAGTGTGACACGCCTGTCCATAGAACATTGATTGAAAAATTATTATTATATATCTTTGTTCTTATCTAAGCTCATTATCTTCGTGGTGACGTCACAAGGTCCCATATCCACCACTAATACCCCACTGGGAGCCAGCGAGAATGTCTAATAATCGACAGACCACACAGGATGACCTCTTCACTTTGCAATCAAACCAAAGACAATCACTGAGCGCAATTTGTAGGTACAATGAAGGCCCAAAGATAGATCGCCTTCCCTTCCATACACCAAAAAATATGAAACAAAAGACATGAGGATGAATTTAAAGAAGCAAAATAGTAAATGTAAAAATAAATCGTTATATACTTGTAGGGACGGAGAGTTTGAAGAGCAGAGTGGATGAATTTATCCATGCTAACCACAAGATGGTGTGCTGTTGCAAAAGCGGTATAAGTTCATTATTAAAAGATTAGTTTTAAGTAACTCAATATGGAACCAGTTGAAGGGATCAATATAAAATACGGCAAAAACTAATATGAATAGTGTTTTATTTTTTTTATCATCACTTCTTACTACCCGTTCGGATTATAAAGCTTATGTAATAATTACGCTAATGGTTTTAGGGATTGGAAAGGTTTGATTTAGAGTCAGTGTCTCCCCATTTGCGTGGAGAGAGAAAGAGAGAGTGTAAAACCATTTTGGAAAAACCAGCCTCAATACACCCGAGTGAGATTCGAACCTCAAGCCCCCCATTCTCGCCAGTCTAGTCTACTGCGAGAGTAGCGCGTTAGACCACGCGGCCACCGAGGCGGGGGATAGTTATTTAAAGTGTCTTAGTCTTACTACCCGTCCATTAGGTGAGATTAGGTAGGTAGTTTATTAAATGAAATGTACCCAGATTTTCGTGAGTCAATTAGGACAAATCAACCTAGAGTACACCCGCTAGGAATTTGAGCCCTGACCTACCGTCACTGGCAAATAATACTAAGCAAACTTAACGTTTAATCCACGCAACCACTAATGCAGATATTAATAAAATAATCCATTGCTTAAACAAAGGTCTTTACTAATGAAATAATGTTTCCCTCTACAATTTAAAACAATTTAATTTTTCGCACAATTTATACAAATTAATATATGCATTCTATGCGTTTTACTATTTTGTTTTAAAAGGTGTCGTTATAATTTTTTAATTTAATTTTAAATAAAATTGAGTTTATCTTATTTATTGTGCTGCAATAAAATCTACATTTAGGAGATAACAAATAATGTGACATAAAGTCTTATGACATTAAAAACACGCTAGGTTAAAACAAAAAACAAAAAAAAAACTCTACACCCAAGAACGTACATCAATCCCATTGAGTCGGTCAAAAATGGAAGTGTACCAATTTGATACACCAATAACCCGTGTCTTAACCCCTTTGCCCCCAACTTTTTTTCTCTTTCATTCAGTTACTAATAAGATCACTAAGACATTGCCATTATAGACTCATTTGTAAATAACAAACAAGAATCCATTCCAATAAAACATTATCTCCGTCTGTTACTAAGAACTATATTTCAGTAGCCTTGTCAAGTAAAAATCACTCTTAAAGAAGAATAGACAAAATGTGCTCTTACGTGTACATTATTATCGTTTTGTGACATACTACTCCTTGGTCGAACGTATCTTTGAAATGCTCTGCAATGGAGACTGAAACGAAGTCAGACGTATTCTTCTGATTATGTTGAATGGAAGTACTCAATTATTCTTATGATGCTGCACGACGTGAAATTAGGTTTGTATTTCTAGTAATGGCCGGTAAAGCAGACATTGGGGGATGGCAACACAGGGAGCCAGACTGGAATTGCCTCGTCCCAGCCACAAAATTGCACGGTAGGTTCACAAATTGGAATCCGGGTCGGAATTATTATTCTTTTGTGATTGGATTTAGGTGCTTACGGATACAAGGGGAATAATATGATATACAGGAGGAATCAAAATATTGTAGGACCAAAAAGATTTTTTTTTTTTGCACAACGTCTTACTACACGTTCGGGTGTACGCCTATAAAATAATAATTGTGCTAATGGGCTAGGGATGAGAAAGATTGAATTTAGAGTAGGTGTACCCACACTTGCGTGTAGATAAAGTGGGAAATCACTAAAGAAAAACCACCTCAGTAAACCCGATCGAGATCGAACCACGATACTCCCCGTCATCGGCAGTCTAATCTATAGCGTTAGTGACGTCTTAGACCATGCGGCCACTGAAGCGGTTCACCAAAGGTACTGTTTTGACTACTTTACCATTCAAATCACAACTTTTAAATGGGGATAGAGCAATAAATAATCAGTAGGCCATTATAGTTTAAACTACATATTTCATTTTCATAAATGTGAGATGGAAGGCCTTTTAAAACATTTTCATTTGATTTTTTCCGCAAATTTTCTAATTATTCAATTAGAAAGATTTATATATATATATCCTAAGTTTCATTCTTTACCATTCATTTCAATCCATCCCAAGGATGTTAACACAATAAACAATACCAAATTAACAATAAAACACCCAATTTGGTGGCTGCATGGTCTAACGCACTACTCCCGCAGAAGACTAGACCATCGATGACGGGGAGATCAAGGTTCGAATCTCAGTCAGGTATTTGCGGGTATATTTTCTATAAAAATAACCTTTCTAATCCTTAAAGCCATTAGCGTAATTAGTATATTAGCGTATAATCCGAACGGGTAATAAGACGCGGTGCTAAAAAAAACACAATAAAACAATAACATCGATATTAGTTTTCTTCTGATATTCCCATACCGACTAAAGCGCTTGGTGGTTGAATGTAAAAGTGTCACTAACGTCTAGGTTCCAAGGTCTGCTGTAAGCCAAATATGTTAAACTCATTCGACAATTAAAATTTGATTGCACAATTTTAATAAATGTATAATTATAAGCTATAAATAGTGATTTAATGATATCAAATAACTACTGTTTACGAGTTGTAAGGGGTCAAACTTGATATTTTATGCTTTACGCGTACATTTGCTAAGATAAGGTAATAAATGCATGGGGATAAAATTTAGTTTAACTAGACATTCATATAAGGTGAACACAAATAAATGTTTTAAATATGTTAAATATGAACAATATTTAATGTATGAGAAGTTTAAATGTGATAAAATTACTTAATTTTTAATAATATATAGTAAATACTGTTATTCTTGTACCCTGATAGTTTGATTTTATCTCATATTGCAGTAGCCTACAAAATGTTGTTATTTGGAATTAATTTGTTTGTTTTTTCAATCTATTTCTAATCGTTAGTAATTTTATTAATGTGTCCTGATTGATTCTTGCAAATATACATTTTGAATGTCTCTTTCATGAAATTTCTTGTTTTGTATGTACCGGTTGTAGAGACAATACCGAATAGCAGAACATAATATGCCAGGCCAAGGCAGAGGGTCATAACCGCAACTGGCGACACACCCATGTAAAGAGTACGCCACCTTCCTTACCTGGTCACTGTTGCTGGAATGGGCTGAGATCATAGTGATTTTAATGTAGCGGGCCATCTTGATGTCCCACCACATTTTAGAAATCAAAATTTGTCTATGCCATTCGTTAGTGCTCCGTTTGTGCTCATATGTGTCCGGGATTAATCTTTTCTACCATTGAATTACGCCCCTGGCAACAATTTTAATGTGGCGAGCCAGATTGATGTTCAAGTTGGTCCGTCACATTTTCGAAATCAAAATTTGTTTATGTCATTCGTTAGTGCTCCGTTTGTGCTCATATTTGCCTGTAATTCAGCTTTTGTGCCATTAAATTACGCTTGTTACAACTATTTTAGTTTAGTATAGTGTTTATTGCAATGGAAGTAAGTGTAGAGAATTCAAAGAATAAAGAGGGCAAAGTCGACCCCGATAAGCAATTGAATGCAGATCAGCAACTAGTTCTTGTACAAGCACGACCAAAAATATACAACATTACTTTGAAAGACATCACAGCCAATACATCATTAACCAAACTGGGAGGACACATCTATGGAGCTTAATATCATATAGTCACCAACCTGCACAAAAAAATATTAATTTTATAAGGCTAACTAAACATTGTACTCAAAGCTTTGAAGGCTCACTTACAACTGGTGTTAAAATTGAAAAATTATAAATTGTTGCAATTCAAAATGTCTAAGCCGTCTCTACGCCAAATGCAATGTGATGAGACATTTTGCCTCGAAACAAATTGTCGTGAGACAGATGTTCCATCTGATGTGCGGCCAGCCTTAAGGCCCTTGGCCCTGTCGAGTGCAAGTCTAAAACCTATTTTGTGGGATGATCAGCTGGAGGGTGAAAGGCATGGCATGACTTCAAAACCGACCAAAGTATCCTTCCACGCCAACAAGAACAGAAAGCGTAGATGGCGCTAGCTACCAGACAGGTCTTGCGGAAAAATCATTCGTTTAGAAATATCAATTTTCTAGAGAATGAGTGAAATTTTTATGTTAATATTTTCAACACCCCTTCTAAGATAATATATCGAGGTTTATTAAGTGTTACATTTTCTTATTTTTTGCGATGAAGCCGGCAGTTTTCTATTGAAAAATGACAATTTTATCGCTATTTGAACACTGTTAGAATGATAGAGAAGGTGTGTATATAAAAAGTATAACTTAATAAAAATGTTTCTATTCTTAAATATAACCATTTGTTCCCAGGGCTCTGCATTTTCATCCCAAATGAAAAGGGCCAATCGCCTTAAACAAACATAGTTACATTTTATCAGGATCACAACAGAAAATTAAAAGTTTTTTTGAGGATTGTTTTTATGGTTTAGAGGGTTTAAAGCTACCATTCCCATAATAGATACTGCAGTGTGAAGATATTTCCTTTCAGAAAGATGATGCGATTAACAAGATGTTATTTATTTAAATACATTTCAAAGAGTGATCTAGTGAATGGCATGCCATTTATGTCAAGTGCAACTGCTATTAAAATATTAAATAGTTACATCCATTTTATTTAAACAAAGGTGAAATAGTGTCATAAAACATACACAGTAGAGTCTCGATTATCCGATCTTAAGATTATTCAACGTATCCATTTAACGTGCTATCGATGTAATGCTATTAATACGCTGGCGTGAACTAGTTGCAAGGAAGAGAAGCTAAGCTGAGAAATAAACTTCAACCACAATTTTTTTTTGAACAGCGACTTTTGCATTTTGAATACTATTATAATAAAAGTTGAATTTAATTAATTTAAAATCCATTGTTCTGTTTACATGAATTCAATAATATTTTAGTAATTTATTTAATAATTTATACTAAGTTATAAAGACATGAGCAATAAACTTTATTTCATAGCTATTCTTTACATCCGTTTTTTTTTATCACCACTACTTACTACCTGTTATATCCTTACGTATATAAGATACTTACTTTAATCGGGTAAGGATGATGAAGAAAGCCATTTTAGAGGTAATCTACCCGAATTTGCGTGTAATAAGAGTGGAGAACCATTTATGAAAAACCACCTTTAGTAGACCTAATTGGTATTCGAACCCTGATATCCACGTTCTCACCAGGCCTGTCCATCATGTGAGTGATGCCTAAGACCACTCGGCGACTGAAGCGGGTCACTTTCATATAATTTTGATTTGTTTCGTCCAATACCACTCCTTGTTTCCATATTATCCGATATTTCGGTTTATTCGACCACATGTTGGTCCCTCTTAGTTCAGAAAATCGGGACTCTACTGTACCTATTATTGACCAAACATTTTAACTTGGGCAATCAGACAACAAAAATGTTGCCAACTTTAATAGGCTACCTTCTTTGTGTGTTTATTTTGAACCAAACCGCTGTTACAAATGTGACAGGTGTAGTCCAACACATCAGTATTTGTACCACCTGTTTTTTTTCGTGACTATGCCATAAAAGCACTAAAATCATTTTCACGAAGAGTTCCATCCTGTTCAAGTCTTAAAAAAAAAAAAACAATAATCAGAGCTTCTGTTTTTACAACTTTGTTCATGCATTAACGAGAAATTTTTTTAATTTTTTTTTTAAAAGTGTACTCCCCCAATTCCTAAAGAGACCATCGTTACGATGTAAAATGCTAACGGCCATTAGTAAGCCTTCCCACGCCTCGAGGTAATGAAATAGGAAGAGCGAAAATATCCTAGGAAAAAAACTACAACCTTACTTTTCTTGGTAATAATCACAGAGCACTTTGTTTATGGAGCAAAATGATTTGCCCCCTCGGAAACGGAAATGCTAAGTGCTATGTTTCTTTTGGTATTATTATCGCATTAAGGTATGAACTGTCCAACGATCATTTATCAGTCGTAAATTTCGTGGGATACAACGTTATTTGGATGGTCTCAAACTGTCATAGAAAGATGGTGCCAATGTCCGGTCTCTCTCCTGTAATATACAAACCAGGCTTTAATATGTAACCATTAGGCCTGTACAGGTTTAATGTAAACGTTACCTACCTACTCTATGGCATTAGGAACTCATTACTTCATCTAGGCACTTACATATTCAGCCACCCTCATAACACCCTTTCCCTATCTTGAGCTAGTTTTATTCAGTCCCTCATTACACTATACCCCTTATCTTGAGCTGGTTCTATCCAGTCCACCTCATTACACTCTATCCCTATATTGAGATAGTTCTATCCAGTACACCTCATTACACCCTATCCTTAGCTTGAACTAGTTCTAGACAGTCCACCTCATTAGACTCTATCCTCATCTTGAACTAGTTTTAGCCAGTCTTTCTTATACTCTATCCCTATATTGAGATAGTTCTATCCAGTCAACCTCATTACATGCTATCCCAATCTTGAGTTATTTCTATCCAGTCCACCTCCTTACATCCTATCCCTTTCAAGTCAATTCTAATGTTATCCTTTCATACGCATCTAAGTCTTCCCAATGGCATCTTTTCATTGGGTTTACCAGTCAGTATCCTGAACACGGTTCTAGATTATTTCATTCGCGCTGAATATCCTTCCCACCATAATTTGTAAGATTTGACTATCCTAACCATTTCTTGTGATGCGTACAAGGTGTGTGACTCATTACTATGCAATCTCATCCGCTCCCCAATATACTCATCCCTTTTTGGACGAAATATCTTCCTGAGAAACTTGTTTTCAAGCACCATAAATTTGTTTTCGTCATGTAAGGTAAGAGACATTTTTCACAACCATAGAGGACAACCTGTAAAAATTGTTGTTTTGTAAATTATAAGTTTTAGTGTTAACCTTGTTTGGAAAAAAAAGTGCATCACGTTTAACCAGTACCGTGTCGTGAAGTGTTGACAGGGTAAGCAGTATTAGTGTAAACTGTAACTGTGAATTGTTCACACAACTCAGTATAACACTCCTTTATCGGATATTGAAGAGAATACATTTCCCGTGTGAGGCATGTAGAGCAGAGCATATGTATGATTGGTCAAATAGGTACAAAGTGGGCGAGAACATATCACAGGTACAGTAAAGGGCAAGTACAGGGTCTGCTTCCCTTGCGACACTCCACGACACGCCACTACGTTTAACTATCCATTTGGGCTATCTAAATATCTACCCTAAAGAGGTATGGACGAGGAAGGTTGAACTTAAGTTACGTAAATCGACTCTTTTATGAAGGGAGAGTGTAAAACTATTCAGGAGAAAAAAACCCATCGGAACACACGACCGAGATTCAAACCACGATCTCCCCGCCATAAGTAATCTGGTCTCCTACGAGATTGACGCCTCAAACTGTGCAGCCACCGATGTGGGTGACCATTAATCTTATCGATAAAGCAAGACATATTGGTGTCGAATAACTAATTCTTAGTCACCAATTTACAAGAGTAATATCATGGACAGGGTAATATTTGATATCTCTATATTAAGGACAATTAATAATATATTTATAAATAATTGAACTATATTTGTGTGAATATAATAAGTATTGTTACGGTGGTCAGCGTGAATTGTGTATCAAAGTTAACATTGACACGTTGTAAAAAAATGAACATGGCATCCTGGTTATGTTATCACAGTTAACCATTCATACCGTTCTATATATTGGGAACTCGCTTTGCTCGTTGGGGGCTTCGCCCCCTAACCTCCTGTGAGTTTTATTTGCAAGTGGATGTAAACTAATGTTATTCCAGCGTTGTTTTGAACGTCATAACTTAAAGTTACCGGTATTGTATTGTATTTACCGCACCGACTTTAAAGTTGCTCCACCATTTTGAATTTTTTTCGGGGGTTAAAAATTAAATGTTTTAACTTTTTGGAATTTTCCCGTAGGTTACAGGCTAGAAGCTATAAGTTTGCTAAATTTTAAGTTCCTAGCTCACTTGGAAGTGGGTAAACATTAATGTCAGTGAGTGAGTGAGTGAGTCGGCCATGTGGCTTTATAATAGTATAATTTAAGTTCAATTAATACTTCCCATGCATGGAATTTTTTTTTACTATAGCCGATTTGTGAAACTGGTTAAGGTTGTTGATGAACTATTTACTAAATATTTTACATTTGAAGTAATAAACGTGCATTTATGAACCGACTGATTATATCAACAGGCTACTTATAAACTGACTTAAATAAAGAACAAACACAACATCCAGCCACCCAGCCGCTAATTCATCACTGCAAAGGGAGAAAACCCACATTTCACCCACTGTCAATTTTTCAGCCATGCTGAGAATCGAACTTCAAATCCTCAGCTCAGGAGGCAGACGCGCTATCAAATACTCTAAAGTGTCAATGACCCATATTCTCAACGAATTAAAATTAAAACTAGAGAAGTAAATTTGATCACATTAAAACATAATAATAGTATACCTTGGAAATTTTTACTTTTCGGTTTTATATGGTATTTAAGTAAAATTAGTGAATATGTAATTATATAATTATGTTTAAACTATTAAAACTTTATTTAAGATCTTATTGGGAGTTTAATCAAACCAATAAACACATTTAAAATAGCTTATACAATTATTTTGACAAAATAAATTATCATTATCTTTTACTATAGACCTACCGAAAATTTTTTGGAACACTCTATTTCGAGTGTTATTGTAAAATTAATTACTTCAGTTTAAAGCCGATTTTTTTTTTCAATTTTATGAAATATATTAAAACAATATTAGTAGCATATTAAGCTTTACTTTAATTAATTACTTGAATCACTTATTGCAGAAGAGAAATAAATCAGTAATTAGTTCAAATTGCACTGCAACTTTCAATTTATTACTTTATACGACTGTAAAAGGTAAAGGTACTTAATGCACTTAGACCATTTAAGCTATTTCGTGGATAAATAATACTTTTGAAATTCATAAACTCTTCAAAGTCATACCGTCCAAAGTAATTAGCTAGTAATTGTGTTGGTAGACCCATCTCACATAAATTCCCTTTCAAAGAGCATACCACCTAATTAGCATATATTCGTTAGATAAATTATGATATATTAAAATGAAATGAATTACCAGATCAAAGCTACTTTTACTGACATAAAATAAACGAAAGTAGCGTATCGTGTTGTATTAATTATGTTTACACATTTATGTTAATTTCATTAAAATAATCACACTAAATAAAAAAGAATATTTAAAAATGTACTAAATATTACAACATATTTATATTCTTCTGTTCCGTATTTGATTCAAGTTTTTTTTTTGTTAATCACCAAACAAAATAAGTTTGATTTTTCTTCACTAATTTACAGTTCATTTAATTTGCTCCGTTGATACGGATTATACAGTTCACAAGTTAAAGTTAAACATAGGTTCTCTTTGAACATATAAGGAATTTATGATCATGTGAGTAAAGGAAATCTAGATAGCACAAATATAAAGCATTTGCATAATAAGCCTGAAGTCTCGGGCTCAATATCTGCTTCCAGTCTCATTTTTCAACTTGTGTTCGAAGAAAGAAAATGTATGGATCCTTTAGTTAAATGTATATAATAAAACCTTAGCTTGGTTGTTAATAGAGAAGTATTCGTAATTTAATGAATTAAATAGCTCCAAATCATAATTAGTATGGTATATAATTTCCCACTCTCTATCCACGCAAATGCGGTTACACCTAATCTAATTTTTTACCTCCCTCATTCCTAACACATTAGTGTAAACTAGTCCATCATCCACACCCGGTTGGGCTATACGTGTATAATTTTTTTTTACATCCATTACTGTTTCCAGCCTGTGACTTGGATCAGTTTTATATTCAAACCATATAATTTACATTACCAGCTTGCTAGGCCTGTCGAAGTTTCATACGCCTTACAATCGAACTTAAGACTAGGTCAGGCACAACATCCAGTCCCCGGCCGTTAATTTATCACTGTGACAGTGTAAACCCACATTTCATCAACGATAAATCTTTCGGACATGCCGGGAATCGAAACCATGCAAGCATCAATGCGTGTTGTTTATTTTAAAATTTAATATTTTTACTTCATTTAATGTTATAGAGAAAATAAAAATTTAGTTAAACGTTGGTATCTAAACATTTTTGATATCTATAGTGTATGGAATCTTGTGGGAAAATTGAAAATAGTAATATTGTTTTGTTATTTTATATATATATGTATATATATAAATAAGCAATGACTGCAACTTATCCAACAATATAACCAGGGTTGTCTCTAAAAATAACCATTCATCATTGTCGTTAAAAATCGTTCTGTAAGCGTAGCAGACATGTCGCTCAGATTATGCCCGTCATTCGGGCGGTAAAATACACTCACTGCAAAAACGTTTGTGATCGTCTTTCGGAGGTGTGTTGCCCTTCTACGCAACTGCGGGTACATTACCTCTAAAATATTTCTTCCTCTTAGCCTCATTAATGTAATTATATTTGCGTATAACTAAAACAAGCAAGAGGCGGCGCTAGAAAAAAAAACTCCATAATTAGGCCGTAAATAAACGTATAAGTGGTTACGGGAACAAAGCCTCATATTTTGTAGTTTGCGGGTGAGGGGACGGTCTGGGTTCAAACTCTAGGTGAATGATTTAAGGGGTGTTTTTATCTAAATGGTTTCTTACTCTGCCTCCACACAAATGTAGGTACATTTACGTCTGAATTATGTCTTCTTTATTCTAGACGCTGTGAGTGTAAATCGAATGATGAACTAGATGGGCTGTAAGACGTGGTGAAATGAAAATTTACTTTTCATTATTTGGGTTTTACGGACGTGTCCGAACATGTTAATTTAAAGGCTCTATTTTTTTTATTTTATTTTAGCACCACGTCTTACTACTCATTCAGGATATCCGGATATGTATTAATTACTCTAATGTATATGGAATAAGGAAGGTTGAATTTAGAGGAAGTGTACACGAGTTTGAATGGAGGGTGAGTGGGAAACCCTTTAGGAAAAACCACCCTCAGTACTTCCGACCGGGATTGATCTCCAATCTACTTGTCATTGGCGGTCTAGTTTATTGCGAATGTGATGTCTTTTAGACCATTTGGCCATCGAAGCGGGTAAAGGATTTAACACTATAAAACCCACTTAGGTGGCTACATGGTATAGCGCGCAACTTTCACAGTAGACTAAGCTGCCGATGACGGAAAGATCGAAGTTCGAATCTCAGTCGGGTGTACCGAGGTTTTTTCCCCTAAATGGTTTCACACTCTACTTTCATGCAAATGTGGGTACACTGCCTATAAATATAACCTGCCTGGTCCCTAAAACCACTAGCGTAAATATTACATAAGTCTTATAACCCTAATGGGTAGTAAACACACGATGCTAAAAATATAAATAAATAAAATGATTCTTTATTTAATAACTTACCAAACATTCTTGCTAATTTCAAGCACCCACCTCTGTGGTGTAGTTGGCTAACGCGCTAGTTGCGTGTTGAACTAGGCTGCCAAGAACAGGGAGATCAAGGTTCGAATCTCGCTTTGGTGAACTGGGGGTGGTTCTCCCTAAATGGTTAGCTAACTACAACACTGAGGTAGGTAACAGATAGAACGTGGTGCTAAGTAAATTGCTTTGAGTGTGCAGCCCTTAGTTACCTGCCGTAGATCTTATATATAGAAAAAATAATAGACCAAGCGAAGAGAGGATGTTTTTTAACTTGGCCATTTGGGAATTCGTCTATCCATCCGGGTTTTGTTACACTTTAAATGTCAAATTACTTTTATTGATTATTTTATTTTATGGTAAAAAATTAATTTTATATACCTTGATTAGTTTAAATATTTTTATTATTATAAATATGCATTGACTTATATAAATTATTTATTAATATTTATCAATTAATTATTGTAGTATTACTATTGATTATTTGATGGTAAATATAATAATAGATTAAAAATATATAATAGTATAAATAATAGATAATGTAATTATTTAAATGTAGAAATTTAATATTAAACATATTAGACTTATATAACATATTATATATAGTATAGATATACATTATTTATAATAATATAAATACTTATATGATTATATAGGAATACTATAATAAATATATTAGGCCTATAAGGCACTAGTACTTTAGTTATTAAAATTATATTTATGATTGTTCAAGTCTAATAATATAATAATTAAATTATTATCACAACAACAATAAGAATTTTTAAAATCCACAGTTAAATAAAAATTAATCAGTACAAAAAGCTTAAATTTATAATGAAATTTGGCTTAAATATTCCTTGACTTCAAGGTGAACAGTAGGCTTAGGCCTACATATTTTTTTCAATCTGATTGTCCATTTTAATATGACGGTCACTCAAAGGTTTTTTGTTTAGTATCTCATCTCAAGTGATTTAAATTTTAAATTTTAAGTAATCGATCAAAAACCTTGGGCTTTTTTTTTTAATCTTGACATTTTATTGCGAGAGTAACGCCTAAAGACATGTGAACAGCGAATATACTTTATGAATAGAATGTACTTTTGAATACAGTATTAATTTTGTTTTTGTCTAATTCGATCACCAAGGTAAAATATTATCAACTTCATATCCAAAGAGAAATTATAGGAGATATTTCAAATTAAATCCAAAAAGAAAGTTTATGACTCTGGTAACAATAATAACATGACCTAATTATTAACATACTTTACTGTACTTCGCATTTTTTGAAAGGAGTTCTACTGTTCACAAAATCATGAGTATATTATTTTTTAATATATTATTCTCCCCTTTAATTCCAATTTGAACCTTCACGCTACTATAAAATTCTAGAGTGGAATTTATTTAACGGTGAGTTCCCTTAGGCAACTTTGACGCGATAATTGTATCTTACTTTCCAGTGACTATGATAGACAATTAAAAAGAGATTTTACTACTGATTGAAGAGAATTAAACATGTATAGTAATTTGCGTAACTATAAATATCGATTTAACGGGTCATCTAGAAACAATTAACACTGCATAATTTATCTACGAATACTTGAAATATTCTAAATATGATTCATTTCCTGTACAGCCTGCCTCATAAATAACTACACAAACTTAATGTGTGTGACTTCACAGGTTAAGGTGCGTTGGAAGGGAATGCAAGCTAAGTTCAATAATATTCTATTTTTATAGTAACATCTTTCTTGGCTGAAATAAAAAATATTACTTAAGAAGATACGTTTAGTTTAGTTAATACACGTAGCTATCTTGAACATTCTTTAATATACATTGACATGGTGGAGTTTGGATAAAGATTATTTCTATAAATTAAAAAATGTATATTCAAATTTCACTATTATCTTGGTATATTCAATGACTGTTGAAACTTTTTTTATAGATATGAACTACACAATACAATGATATATATACTCGTATATTGATATATCAAAACAATGATGTATATCATTTTTCATATCATGATATATATAATGATATCAAAACATGATATTAATTGTTTTGATATCATGATATACATAATTATTTTGATATATATTTGTATATATCATTGTTTTGTTATAGATGTATATACATCATTGTTTTGATATATACATATATATAATTGTATTAAAATTAATTAATTAATTAATTATATCATTGTATGTATATACATATATACATAATTGTATGTATATACATATATACATAATTGTATGTATATACATATATACATAATTGTATGTATATACATATATACATAATTGTATGTATATACATATATACATAATTGTATGTATATACATATACACATAATTGTATGTATATACATATATATCATTGTATTGATATATTTGTATGTATATACATATATATCATTGTATTGATATATTTGTATATATATACATATATATATCATTGTATTGATATATATCATTGTATTGATATATATATCATTGTATTGATATATATCATTGTATTGATATATATATCATTGTATATATATATACATATGCATCACTGTATTGATATATATGTATATATATCAAAACGATTAGAAATACCCATTTGAAATGTGTATCTTCTTTGTTTACAAACCTAAACATTCATAATTGACTACACTATATTATAGTCAAAGCATTCATACGCAAATGGCAAAAATAATGACTAGGAATATACCTGGAATTTAGAGATAATAATAACTTATACCTTGTGAGTAATTTCATAATATGGAGTGTTGGAGACTCCCCCTCTCTCCTCCAGTAGCTACATAACGTATCACGCTGGAGACGCGCCACTATAATTACATGTCCCGGACCTCCGCTCTTATCAAAGCTTGTTGCAGCGTGTGTACAGAGGTCGGCACGGGGGTTGAGCCTGGAGTGACGATCCTTGCCTATTAATGCCGTGTCGTGTTTGCTTATGCTGAGACGTTCAGTCCACCGTACACTTGGCATTGTTTGGTTTAGCAAATATATACTGTGTGAACCACAGGGTGGTTGTTTAAAATATTACCATTTACCAAATAGGATATCTAAAATATTATTAGGTGATTCCAACAGTTACCAGCCATTTATTAACTGTTGATATCAACTTTACATCAAGAAATTACCAATCGAATATATACTTTCACAGAGATTGGCAAGAGCTAGCTAAAAATGGTACCAAGTATATCTATTCTTGAACGTGCTAGCTCAACTAAAATATCAAGCTTATATAAACGATTGTTATCTAACTTAGTTCAAGTAAATACCTAGCTTATTTAAGATTATATTTGTAAAGTTAAGGGGTTGGTGAGAATGGGTATTTTACTATGGCTAGCTACTGTAGATCAAGCATTTACCAAATATATACAATATTTTAATTAATATTACTCAAACCATTATAATAATATTGCACGTGTGAGCTACATCATTCGTATTGGAAAGATCAGCCGGTACTAACGTACCGATGTACAGGAGACGCTCGAGTGTACTAATCGTACATCCTTCACACGGAGGATCTTTCCATGTCCCGATGAGATGAGGTGATGGTGATAGGTAGTATGAGGGTGTGGAACCAGTGGAAACACTTAAAACCTAACTTAAGGCTGATCAACCAATCCCTGATGACTGTTGGGGTAGTCCCCTTTTCGGGTAAAAAAATACCGAGGGTATTAGCCAGCAATCGAACTCGGGACCCCTAGCCTCGTATCCAGGTGCACTGACCACTACACCATGGGTCCGGTGATTCAAATCATTACCAAGCATATATTAATTGTTTTATTGCTACTGTACTTTATTTCAAGTTATACCAAACATATCAAGATTATTGGAGATTTCAGTAAATTATTACTAATATTAAATTATTATAACTATAATCATCCCAATCAACCCAATTATCAATTAAATGAACTAAGAATAAAAATATGAATATTTCATACGTATACAAACCACTGAATGTTTTTGTTTTAAATGATATTCATTCACCAATCAAAAGCACTATATTACGCTGAATAAGAACTTTAAATAATTGTGATAGGTGTATTAATAGAGCTCCCACTGAAACGTAGCTTCAGAGCTAATATTTGATTTTAAGGGTCATGCCTCTGTGGTCTAGTGGTCAGAGTTCAGATTCAGATATCCCGGATTCGAACATCAGCGCTTCCAGATTTTTCTGTGTAGAAGCGGTTCTGTAACAGGGTCAACTCACCCTCGTGAGGACAAATGAGGAGCTACTTGAATAAAGAAGAAACGGCTCCGGTATAGAAAACTGAGATCAACAGCAGGAGGTTTCACTGTGCTTATAATATGATTCCCTTTATCAACATAAGTTGACACTATCTTTACAATTAAACGATGGCTACTTAGTATCGATTGATTGCGGGTTGACGTCGTGGAGTTTTTAATTTTTTTTTATTGGTCGTCCTTGAAACCTCCCTGTCCATTCTTGCTTCTAGACTCAGAGTGGCCTACTTACCAATAGCCACAGGGACAATACTACAATGATATATTCACGGAATATAACCACCCATCCAGGCTATAAGCATATTTATACTAATTGGTGTTGAGGAAGGTAGAATTTAAGATTAGAAAATTGACTTGTTTCTTAGTGAAGGGAGTAAAAGGGGAGCCATCACAGTAAGTTCTATTGAGTTCTCCCCCCCAAATGGTTTCCCGCTCTCCTTCCACGTAAATGCGGGTACACATCCTCTAATTTAACCTTCCTAATCTCTAAAAAAATTATTGTATTTATTTAGTACATAAGCGTATAACTAAATGGGTAGTAAGACGTGGTGCTAAAAAAAATCAGCCAAGGTTTAAGTCTCATCCTCACCACTACTACCTAGTAAAATCCAGTCTATTGCAAGCGTGACGGCTTAAACCATGTGACCACCCTATTGGAGATGAACATTTTCCGCATTGCTAGGCTTGCAGACTATTAAATAGGTGAAGGGTTTGTGCGTGGGAGGCCGAAACTAGAGCCTATTACAAAAATATATCGAATAGTGTTTTGAACGACGATTGGGGAGAGTGGTAAGCAAATACAACTATAACAATATTTTAACTACCTTATTGATGACAAATTGAAAATAAAATCCAAACAAAAATGGCAATTAAATATGAAAGTTTTTCAGTAAAATATTTAATATTATTAAGTTCAAATTGAAAGGGACGTGCTCGTTAAGAGATTTGTACCACGTCTTAGTACCTGTTCTGGCTACACGTGTTTTTACTAGTTACGCTAGTTCTGTTAGTGATGGGGATGGTTGAATTTAGAAGAAACTTACCGACATTTGCATGGAAGGAGAGTGGAACACCATCCTCATCACACCTGACCGATATTCGAACCTTGATCTCCCCGTCATCGGCTTTCTAGTCTACTGCGAGAGAAGCACGTTGAACCACGAGGCCACCGGTGCGGGTTCCTCTGTTTTTAACTCCAACGATTACTATTGGTTTGTCTGTTTGTGGAGGTTATGTCTCACCATAACAGTTGAACTTATTAACAGATTTTATTCAAACTTGGCACAGTTGTTCTTTGTACCTTTATACAGATCATGTTGTATGGGGGGGG
>CABFWB010000444.1:236696-253597 GCA_902151455.1 Timema bartmani | reverse complement strand
TTATTATTATTATTATTATTATTATTATCATTATTAGCACCGTATCTTACTAACCGTTCGGGTTATACGCACGTACGCTAATGTGTAATGTTAGGATGATTGTGAGATGAAATGGAGGACCTACAGTTTAACGTGGGATCTGAACCACGGTGGAGGCCTGGCATTCCACACATTCACAAGTTGTGATTAATACACGTCTTATCAGAGGTGAAGGAAGGGTTTGGCAATCAGTTAAATCTTTGCCAGGACTGAGGATTGAGCTCCGGACCCCCAACACGGAAGTCTTACGCCTTAACCCTAGACCGCCAGGTCACCTCAAATTATAATTAATAATAATAATAATAATATTTAGCACCGCGTCTTACTACCCATTCAGGTTATACGCCTAAGTACTAATTACTCTAATGGATTAGGAATTGGGAGGGTTGAATATAGAGGAAGTGAACCCGCATTTGCGTGGAGGGAGAGTGGAAAACCATTTAGGAAAAACCACCCCCAGTTCACCCGACCGAGATTCGAACCTCGATCTCCCCGTCCTCGGCGGTCGAGCTCAACACGACTAGCGCGTTAGCCAACTACGCCACAGAGGCGGGTCAAATTATAATTAATTAGCAGATATAATATATGTGTTTAGAAAGTGCACGTTAGATAATCTCACCAAATATATTTGATAATAATCCACTATTATGGTCCGGCCACTGCAATCCGATCAGGGATGTTTGTAATCAACTAGATTAGATAAACTGTTTTATTTGTGTCAAAAATATTGTGTTTATTAAAAAAAAAAATTTTTTTTTTGCTTCTTGTGTTTGATAGGAAATTGTAATATTTTTTTTACATTAGTTATATTATCACTACTAAGTTAACCAGCAACGCTTTTAAAGCGATAAGGATTGGAAGGGTGAGCTAGAGGGAGTAACTGCATTCGCATGAATGAGGACAGTGGATAGGAGAACCACATCACATGTGGTAAACCACCGCCAAGTGCACCTTGACCTTGAACCTTGACCTATAATTCATACGGTAATATATTATATTGAAAGATGGACACCTTGAGCCATATGACCACCTGTTCGGGCTCTTATCCACAAATTATGTTGGTAAATTTACCATCAAGAATCCAAATCGATTCTTTGGTTCAACTAACACTTAGTTTAAAATAACAAACTACATGGGTTATTGGTCAAGGCGGGAGTATAGTGGACGTGATTCATGAGCTATTTTCATAGTAACACTTTTTTGGCCGAAACAAATAAAATATTGCTCCAGTAGAAATATAGAGCTTAATTTTCTTCACATGGTGATAACTAGAGCCCAGATTTGTATGCAAAATGCACGTTCTTTTTTTTACATATTTAAAGGTATGCATAAATTATATACTTTGTAAGTCATACCTTAATATAACATTTGGACGGTGTTTGTTATGGCATATAAATGCATATTTCAGGGGAAAGTGATTTTGCTTTCATATTTTAAAATTTTAAGGTAAAAATGCATATTTTACTCGTAACTGTAGTATTAAATTATTACTTTTCCCCTTACTGTCATCGGCTGGTTACTAGCTAATTAATAAAATCTCTGCAGTTAATTAAGTATGAAATAAAACAAAATCAGCGTACGTTCATGTAAGTGTGTGTGTGTGTTATAAAGACGGCATCGAGAAAAAGATATAGTACATCCATAACCGCTTCTCTAAATTATTTGAAATTATAAAACAGTTGGAGGTTCGAAGTATTTCCTTACAGCTGTCACTTTCTCTAATAGATCAAATTTCAGTACCATTGTCTTCAGAAACTCAAAGTGTTGCTAAAATTGAATTCAATAAGCTTTGTCAGGTATTAAATAAAAATACTGGATAAAAAACATTAGGTCAAATTAGCAAAAAAAGTTATTTGGTGAAAAAACTGAAATACAAGAGGATTTCACTGGAAAAGAATTGTGATGTTTTTCCACATGCACCTGTGACATGCGATGTCAGAAGAACATTTTCACTGTTTAAAACATCCTTCAGTGAGAGACGTAGGGGCTTCATAGAAGATAATCTTAGGATGACTTTCCTTGTATACTGTAACAACCATGAACTATGTATTATAATGATACCGTTTAGGACCCCTATAATATATTCAAAAAGTCATGAATGAAGTGTATTTTTCTTTAAAGAACTGTATGTAAAGTTCCCTTTTAATACTTCCTCCATGGAGAATCACGCATTTTCAGAAGTAATTTCAATACACTATGTTTTAAAACTTTCTTTCTTTAAAAGATAAACTCCGTTGTATTTTGAAAATTATGTGAAATTCTGGCTCTCTTTTCCCAATAGGAAGCCAGCCTTCACAACATCAGGTTGCCAGGAGTTCTCCTATTAGTTAGTTTTGACACTGGTGACAAGGGGTCCAAAAAGCCAGGGGTAGGTCATATAAAAGCAGCTTGTGTGTATGAATCCACTCAGTAACATGAATCTAGAGAGCAATATATCAGAAAGACAGTACACAGTACTTAGAATAGAGTAATATAACAGAAAATAATTATCTTGACATATAAAAATAGTAATATTAAATAAAACAAACTGTGTCAATGTCAATTTTATAATAAATAAAAGTGTAACCAAATCAATAAATTATGTACATCAAGTTTTATCTGATTTCAATCAATCACAAATAATCAGATCACATAACCGTGTGATAAGTGCGCAGTAAGGCAGGCCCGCGTCGTCATCATAATAAAACCCGGCATCGTTTTACTTACTGCTCACCGTAAGGCATATACGGGTCCACATCCGCATAATCAACAGTAGAAAATCCGATATAATAATAATTAGTGCTCAATCGCGGGGCAAATATCACAATAAAATCCCATATCATTATAATTGATGCCCAATCGCGGGTAGATATCAATATAGTATGATTTTCCACAAAGCAAATATTTTATTTGATTTTTGTTCATTTGTTTTTGCATATTATGGTGCAATACTATAAAATATTTTTCGTGCATATTTTACCATTTGATTGTGCACACAAATTCGGGCTCTAGACTGATAACAGTTGTTATCTGTCATGAGCATAGCGGCATTAGATGAGAAAATTTTTAAATGAAGAGAAAAAGTTATCATTACATTCCAGGACACCCTTGACCGATATTCAATAACTTTTGAGGTCATCATGTGAAGAACATTTTAAACCCTATGTTTCTACTGGAGAATTATTTTATTTATTTTCACCAGTAAAATGTTTTATACAAAAACACTGGCCTTAACTTGCGTCCCCTACACTCCCACCATAAGAGGAAGACATTATGTGGGAGTTTAAGCTACGGAACTCACTTCAGATCGTTTTCTAGGAGATTGGCGAACAGTCACGTGATGGTATCAAGAGAGACAGAAACGGAACCTACCGTACATGAGATTAGAACCTCAGTCTCCTCGTCATCGACAGTCCAGTCTACTGTGATAGTAGCACCTTATACCATGTGACCACAGAAGAGGGTTAATAATAACAACTAATTAATTAACTAATCTATATACCAGTATCTAAAAGGAATCCCTCCTGAGATCGATGGACATCAAANCTCCTTGAAAAAAAAAAAAAAGAGATCCGTGTCTACTTCCTGTTCGTACTGTGTATTTAATTTAAAACGAACGTGGAAGTAAACCTCAATAGGAAATTCCAGAAGGTATCTAGACGGGCGGCACGCCGCGGTGCTCATGTAAGGGGGGAGCCCCCAGGGCGCAGCCATCGAGAAAGTGGTAGTTCAGCCCAAGCCTTGTCCAGCCAGTAAAACAAAGAAACTATTCAATTCCTGCCGGTAGTCGGGAAGATCTTCAAAACGGGAGCCGCACTGATTATTATTCGGAAGCCAAGAGCCCGCGGGAAGGAACAAGGATAGAAGACATGAGGTATTATATGTATAGATAAAGAGTAAAACAAGAAGTTTAATTTTGGGGGCAACTAGGAGCTTCAGTTTGGGTGGAATCCGACCACAATGACCTAATAATAATATGATATGAAACCAAACCGTCATAGTCTTCACGCGGTGACTCAACTCTTTTTTCAGAAATTAGTATATAATTTAAGATGGTTTACTATACCAGAAAATACCGTGTTTAGTAATATACGGCATTAACCTTAAAAAAATAATTATTATTTAAAGTTTTATTAGGATTAAAACAAATTTATATATTGGAAAAATTCTTCAATTTCAAGAATTAAACTTACAAAATTCATGATGTACTGTATTTATTTAATTTATTTGAGGCATTTAGCTTACACTTTCTGAACCTGATTATATCAGCACACGAGAATTTCTATGGGAAAAAGAGAAAGGGTATATCAATTTTTCCAGGAAATATATTTTACCATACCTTCCAGGGTTCTTTTACATACCACAATCGACATGGGACCAACTGTTTTGCTTCCCCGTTGATGAAAGATACGCTGCGGAGTTATATCGCTCAAGAAAAACCCGTCGACCCCGGCTGGGTTTGATCCTATGAACATCAGATCCTGAGGCGAGCATTATACCCCAAGACAATCGAGGTTGACTGATCTGATGTGATATTGTTTTTACCTCTTCTTTAAAAATGCCATCATTTATCGTTTAATTTTTGATTTTGTGCGTGATAATTTCTTAATCCGCCCAACGTTTTACTACACACCTGGGCTATCAACATAAGCTATCAGTATGGGGGAGGAAGGTATAGTAGGAAGAAAATTAATCTGCACTCGCGGGGAGGGAGAGTGAGGAAGTAATTTAGGTAAGAAACACCTCGATGAGTAGAATCCAACCTATATGTCACGAGTAAATCATACAAGATGAGACTGATGCCTTATTTCTCGTGGCTACCAGTGTGATTTCAAATAAGCCTTCACGAAAAACTCATTATCATCTTAATTTATCTTTAAAATAATGATATATTATTACTAGGTGTTCTGTCTTACGACAGGTCCATTCCCTCTATCAGTGAACTTAACCGCCAATGCACCCTGCCCTTTGTCTTCTCCTACAGCTCACAGAATTTTCTAGTTTCTTTAAAGTCATTCAACATTTGAATCCTCCTTCTTCCTAAGCTCTTTTTCCCCTCAATATTTCCTTTGATGACGTCATAAAGAAGAAAGAGTTCCTTCTAAGGACGTGTCTGACCCAGTAGTCTCTGTACCGAAGAATAACATCCCAAATGGTTCTCTTCTCGCTCACTCTTCTTAGGACTTCTTCATTTGTCACCCTGTCTGTCCACCTGATCTTCTCAATTCTTCTCCAGCACCATATTTCAAAGCTCTCCAAATATTCCTTTACCATCTTTCTGAGATTCCAAGCTTCTGCTCGATACAGCACGATACTCCAAATGTGTCATTTAATCAGTTTATTCCTCTGCTCAATATATGGGTTTAAAAGTAAATTTAGTCACTTGTGACGAGTGTATGAAGAGCGTCTGATGCATCGGTTATAGTGAGCTCTGAATTATTCGTATTCAAACTGCGTTCATATCCAGTAGAAACTTAACTATCCTAAGATTAGAGGCGAATTATTTTTCACACTTACTAAACGTCAAGTTCATCCAGTCTGGTTTGCTGTTTAAAAAAGGGTCTGGACCCTAATCCTTGTCGGATGTAGTGAGGGAGTTTTTTTAAAAGCGGTTTTTCACTCTTCCTTCACTAAATTTTAATTTATACTGTCTTGAAAATAGAGGAAAGTACCATACGTCTTATTTTCCACGGAAAGTGACGCTCACATCATTCCAGGAGGGGTTTCTAGTTGTTTGAAAGGATTAAAAGCAATTCTTGTGGTTTTGGAAACTGTGAGACCTTTCTCGGTACTTTTTAACTACTCAGCCCTGAACATGAGCTTAAAGTTGACCAACACGATTAGATTATTTAAACAGAATTTCCTTGTGTGCTCTCTCTAATTAGACTACATGTTTCCTCCAAGCTGTGAGCAGCTATTATTTTATACTATGCGTTTCCTCTACTAAATAACAGGTTTAAGATTATAAAACATACCTCAACATTACTCAATCACAGCATGCATGGCATTAACTGATTGTTCAACGCTAGAAGATGATACACATTTAATAAGTATCGATAAAATAACGAGTTAGAACTAAAGTGTTCCATCTAACACTAAAAATATATCAAAGAAAGATATTCACATATCGAGATTAATCTTTTCTTGGTTATAATTTATGCTATATTTAATGTATATATTAAATTTCAAATAATAAAGTTCAAATATTTCTTAAATATCCTTGGTAAAGTTCCTTAAATGGTAACCATCGTTACACTGAAAATGATAATTAACTTTCTCTGAACTTTTATGGAGATAGCACACTACAATTCTCACGACTCGAAATGAGCCCACATTTATCATCCAACGACCTAAATGATGCTCCAGTTGTATAGTTTTATGACCTAACCACGACGTTATTATTAGTATTATTAGTAGTAATACCTAAGCCTCTACACAAATCATTTCAAGTTTCCAACCCTCTTGACCTACCTTAAAACAGTAAAATCTTATATTTATGATAACTTACGAATCCGTCATGCAATCTTTTAGAATAGGTTTCGATAACAATTCGTTTGGGATTTTTATTCATACAATTTTAGTCATACAAACAAGAAAGAAAGGGTTTATTTATCCAAGCACGTTTTACAACACCTAGAATTATTTTTTTTCAAATACAATTATATTACTATACTAATGTTTTAACCAACTTTAATACAGTGAAACATTATTGATTTTGGTACCATTAAAAGTGTTAATGTCATTGTTTTGCTTGGTTAGCTAACAAAAATTCATAATATCATTAAATTGTGTTATGACAAAACGGTTTAAGAGCTGTTTTTGAATCCGTTGGCCAGTTATCTAATCAATAATTTTAAAGCTGTCTGCATTCCTTGTCTCAAATGTTAAATAACAGCTATCAAGTATTTCTCCCTCACGAGTTTTTAGATCAGTGTCTTTATTATTATAAAAGTATTTTTTTTAGGTTATAAAGACTGTGATGATTCTACTTTCTAGATAGGTTAACTCGGACCAGATCAGACATAGCTGAGTATTTTTAACAAAGGCGATCACTAGGATTTTAATGAGGAGAGAAAGTTCAATACTTTTTTTTTTAACTCACGAATATATTTTTTTAAGATGAGTGATAAAACATTCTATAATAAAAACGATTAGAAACCTGATCATGTGGTTGGTTATTCATCTATATAGAACTGTATATTAAGGGTCCCAACAGGATAGTAACTTGTTTTGTTTGTACTTTTTGTAGTTTATGAGAGCTATTAAAAAAAATACCTATAACAATGTAGGGCAAAGAGGCGCGCATACCGGACACAAAGAAATAAAACTACTTTATAACCAGGGCTCAGATGCTTATGACTTTAAAAAAAGTATGCATGAGAATATTCTCTTTAAGATGCTGAATAAAAATAAAAGATTCTCGCAAGCATAAATATTGCTTTTTCAGATATAATTTATATTGACTTAAGTTGCCTGGTAATTTGAAATAAATGGTTTAAATATAATATAATTTGTAAAAAGTACGGTATAAAAATATTGTTTACTTTGACATTGAAATTATTTAATTAATAATAATAATAATAATAATATAAATTTGCTTTCAAACTTACAAAGCACTACTGTAAATATATAGGTACATACAAAATAAGAATCATGTTTATATTCGGTTCAACATAAAAATGAAGCTTAGAATCAAAGTGTGACATGTCCAAAAAATCCTAGCCCTATTTAGAACAATGGCTCTTAAATACTAAGAAATATTATTATTGAACATTTTCGCTAGATATTTTTATCAAACTGGTTCACCAATTTTATTTTTTTCTAACTCATATGACACGCGATATAAAAAAAAGGTTGCTAGCCCTTGGTCTAAACCAGTGGGCGATTTGGGTTATCAGGGGGACAATAAATAAGGGGGGGGGGGCAATTTTGGGGCGATGAGTATTCAAAGGGGGAAAATTGAAATAGTACTGTACAGTAGAAGCTACTGTCAACTTAATTTTTTCCAGATTCCAATTTTAAAATGAAAACATGTACTCCTGTTTTTTAAATGTACGTCAATGATCTTAGTTAATTATTTCACTTCTTTGTTCTTAAAAAAAATCTGTAAAAAATGTATAGTTTAATTTTTTTTTTCTATTTTATTTAAGAGTGACCGGATAAAACTGCTTTGGTTATTTTTATATACGGTAGTAAAATTGTTTAAAATAATAAAACTGCTTTATTATTTACACTTTACTTCAAATTAAAATTAGGCATACAATGAAAATGAAAAGGGGGTGATAGGTGTTAGTCAACCTCCAGAAAGGGGAGATGGGCCACAAAAGGTTGGGAACCACTGGTCTAAACCGTCAGTCTTTCAATAGACTAGACTGTCGATGACGGGTATATAATCCTTGTTGGGCGTACTAAATATATTTTTCCCAGCCCAATTGGTTAGTAAAAAGGCAGTGCTAAAATATCAATAAGAAATAAATAAATTAATAACTTCGCAAACCTTTTCGATCTGTAAGATGTAAGGCTAGGTCTGCCTAAAAGATTTGAACAAGATGTTTTGACATTTTAAAGTTTAAGAATCAAATAGCCGAAGCTATTATGTTTGTTTTAGTGAGGAATTTACTCGCATCTAGATATCATATTCTGAAAATTGAAAAATGACACCTGGACACGGGAATCGAACCCGGGTTTGATTGGTCCTTGGTTCAACTCTCGTGTCCAGGTGTCATTTTTCTATTTTTATAATATATTAAAGTGTGTTTTATAAATGAAAGTAAATCAACATAAAGGGGAGTTAATAAAATAATTAACATTTATTTATGATTCAAATATTAACAAACTCAATGGTATAGCAGGGCAAGTAGTAACAAAATATGTAATAACTATTTGATTACGTTAATTGAAGTGCCACAGAGTAAATTAGTTTATCTGTAAATAACCACGTCAACCATGTTGAAACTCAATTTCAGAGATAAATTTAGGAGGAGCTTATCTATATACAGGGTGTTTTTTTTAAGTTGGCATAGCGATATATATTTTAAAAACGCATTTAAGAAAAAAATGTTTCGAACAAAGTTGCTTGGTTTTGAGACGCTGACAAAATGACTTAATTTATTTTTAATCTACCTTTTCTATCACCACAAGTTTAAGAATTGGTGACAAAAAGCTAGAATTAAAGTTCAAATTTTTGCAGTTTTTATGAAAAAAAAAATTTTTTTGGCCAAAATTAATTTAAAAAAATGTTTCAGTAAATACGTTTGGTTTAAATTTATACTCATAGAAAACCAAACAATTCTTGAATATCGGGCATGTGCCTTTTAAACAAAATGTTTAAACAAAGAGGTCAAATTACGAAATGAACTTAACAAATATTTGTAGGCTATTGAGCTTACAATGTGTAGAACATTATGTTAAATTTATTTAACTAAGCAATATTTGATTTATGAAGTTCAAAAAATGTTTTTGTCATAAAATTTAAAATAAAAATACCTTAACTCGTGTTAACTTCTACATTACCTTAAAAAGATTTGCTTACATAATTAAGGAGACCCTAGTTTGATTCCAGACAAAGGTGTAGAGAGCATAGTTTTTTAATCCGCACAATAATGAAGTAGAAATTATGGCGCTAGAGTCACGTGTTTACTTCCAGAACTAATTCATACTATTATTTCCCGCAATAATAATAACAAACTATAGAGCAGATTTTTTCCCTCCACGGTCTTGTATAAGCTAGTTTATACCTGTAATAGAACTCGGACCTTTACAGTATGCCGGCATCAACCATATTTGTAATCTTCCTCTTGATGTTTGAAAGTTGTTAAAAACAAAAAAAGAAAGAGGGAGTTATGATTTGTGGAGTAAGTTGACCAGATAAATCTCCTGCCCAGTAGCCAGAGGAGCAAACCACAGGCACGCAGACGTGGCGGCGTCTGCTACCGCGCAGTTCATTACTCGGCCGCTAGGGGTGGCAGTTGTGGGTGGATCACGACACCCACCACAAGATATCACCGCTTCGAGCGGTCACTACTATGACTTGCTCAAAACACTTGGAATTCCATCTTGTCCAATTTGTTAAGAGGTATTTATTTATCTTTAACACCACGTCTTACTACACATTTGGGTTACACGCTTATCTAGCCTACTGATTACGCGAATGGTTTTAGGGATGAAAGTTATATTTATAAGAAGTGTATTCGCATTTGCGTGGATGGATAGGGGAAAAAACCATTTTGTAAATACCACCCTCCGTGCACCCGAATGAGATTCAAACCTTGATCTCCCCGTCATCGGCAGTCTAGTCTGTTGCGAGGGTTGCGCCTTAGATCACGTGTCCACCGAAGTGGATGACAAATTTGTTGCGGCGTCTCGATTTGAGTAAGCTACCTAACTAGATTACATACCGTAAAATTTATAAAAAGTATTTATGTATGTATTTATGAATATTTATAAATATATAAATACGTTTACAGACATACACCGCTATGTATGTTGTCTAAATGTATAGATTATTTAGTCAATTTGGTTGGTGATGATTTTGTGGTCTAAATCCCGTTCTGGTATACTGAGAATGCTTTCCCCCCGTAAATTGTTTCCCTATTCTCTCTACACGCAAATTTTGGTACATTTATTATAAGCAATACCTTTCAGATCTACAACACATTAAATAAATTAATTAATACATTTTATTATAATCCAAACTGGTAGTGAGTCACAATATAGAATATCTTATATCTAATTTGATAAGCCTGTTTCTGGTGATAGAAATTATGAGGAGATGACTGAACAGATTTTGACAAACGACCACTCATTTTAAGGGTTAGTTGTTCAGGATGTCGGGAAAAATAGTAGTTTTCCACTAAAACCCGATTTTCACAGAGGATTGTCAGTTTTTCATTATTTGTTTAGTCATCATGGAAACCGCTACTTTCTGTATGGCTGTAAATCTCTAAATAAAATATACCTCTTTGGCAAAAAACTATAGCTTAATCTTTATTTGTTGGTACGAACACATCAAAATTTTATCTTTGGATGCTGGTCATAGCACATCTAAATTGTGATGCCTAAACTGGGGAAACATTTATCTTTTTATTGGAATGTTATCGTTAATTCGCATTTAAATAAATAACATTGAGAATTAATCAAAAATCAAAAGGTTAAGTTCATGAAAATATTGTCTACGTTTTGTTTGATCATGATAAAATGATGTTTAAGTATGTTTTGGTATGTATTATAAGCTCAAAAACCATAAAATAATCTTGAATAAACTTAAAAATAGCCATTTTAACCATGGTGTCTAATTATGAGTTTTGGTGTTCATTTTTTTCGAACAATTGGTTTTTATGTTCATTTTATACAAATAATGGGTTTTGATGTTCGTTTTAGCAAATAGTAACACCAAATTAAGCTATGTTTTCATTTTAACTCTTAATTTTGAATGTGTGATATTTAAAAGTAATATTTTGTGCACTGTATCTTTTCACATTCTTACAAATATAGTAAGTTCAGTGATATTTAATTTGGTGGAAATGATATTTCAAAGTACTGTAATGTTTTGTGTACCACATAAATATTTTCACATTCTCTTTCTCTATCTGACACTTTTTTTCACGCTCTCACACACTCTCTCCCACTCTTCGCCCTCACACACACACACACTTTATAACACATACTCTTATTCACTCAGTCTTTCCCTCACATTTTATCCCTCTCTCTCAAACACTCTATACCCTCACATACACACTCTATAGTACAATTTCTCTCGCATTATCTTTATTATACTCTTTCTCAAACTCTCTCTTTTTCAAACGCTCTCTATCTCTCAAACGCTCCCTATCACTCTCAAAAGCTCACCCACTCTCTCAAACGTTCTAACTCTTGAACGCTCGCTCTCTCTCAAACGCTCTCTCTCTCAAACACCATTCCTCTATCTCAGACTCTCTTTCTCTCTCAACTCTCTTTAAATCACTCTCACTCTATCTGAATCTCACGTTTTCTATCTCACCCTCACTCTCTATATCTCAAACTCTCTTTCAAACTCACATCCTCAATTTATCTCTTTAACTCTCTCTTAAATTCTCTCTCACTCTAATTTTCTCTTTCTAAACTAATCTGTCCCTCTATAACGTTCTATCTCAAACTCTCTCTCTCTCTCTCTCTCTCACCTTCACATTTTCTCTCTCTTTCACACAATGTCTCTCCCAAATTTTACACTCTCCCTTTCTTTTAACTAGAAAGTCAAATGAGGGCCTATTATAATAATAGATCTTATCCCAATAAAATGTTTTGAATGCAATTTAGTGCAATAATCTGCAGCCATCGCTGCAACGATCCACTAGTATGTTTTATAATATAAGATGAAAGAAGTTAAAAACTGATATCGATATTGTTAAATTATTTACTCAATCGCTTACATTTTTATGTTCAATATTTAAATGTGGTTGTCAGATTTAGTATTAATTATTGTTACATTTTATTGGTTCGTGTGAAAATAACATTTCGGATTTAGTTTACAAAATTATATTTTTAAATTAGCATTATGACTGTAGCCAAGTAACTAAATCTGTTTTCACTCCTTTAACTACAACATATTAGTACAATCATTTATTATTATTTAATTAAAACTACTAGGCATATAATAATAACTAAGGAAAAAACTAAATAATTGTACTTTAGCAATGCATTGATTTAGCGGATTACGCTAAATAGATGGTTTATTATTATTATTATTATTATTATTATTATTATTATTATTATCATTATTACTATAGTTAAAATTTTGTAATTGTTGGCACAGTATGGTGAAAGCTAGGTTTTGGTAGTAAGCAAAGTTTCTTGGTGATTTATTGGTTTCAATTTAACAAATTAATAATATCTGTAATTTTTCTCAGATATAGAAGCTCAATTTATAGGTGTAGCTATAAATAAATAAATAAATCTGATGATATCATGTTTGGTTATGACTAATTTTGGATTTTAATTACGTTACTAAATCGATTGTGTATTCTTCCATCTTTAAATCTATGTTTTGTGGCTTTGAGAAGTAAAGCAGATTTATACATCTTCTTTAAGATTTAAGGTGTACTGTCAATGCGGATGGATTTGGAATTGTGTTTTAGTAGTTCTCTCCTGTTATATGAAGAGGCCAAAGCTAACAATTATGAATTGTTTTACTAATCTTTATATTCTTATACAAACCAAAGCTGCCTCATATTTATTGGTTAAATACATTTTGTATTACAGTAAAAGGCCAAAATTACTACGTTTGATTCATAGTAAACTTTATTTTTGTAATAAAAGTCTAGAGTTACCATACACAGATTGTTTTAGTGACTTTTATTTGACAATAAAAGACTAAAGCTGCCTCGTATGTATTGGTAAATATATTTTGCATTAAAGCAAAAGGCTAAAATGACCACGTTTGATTTTTAGTAAACTTTATTTTTGTAGTAAAAGGCTAAATTTACCATACACAGATTGTTTGAGTAACTTTTATTTGATAATAAAAGACCAAAGCTACCTCGAATGTATTGGTTAGATATATTTTGTATTAAGTAAAACTTTATTTTTGTAATATAAGGTTACAGCTACCAAACACAGATTAATTTTAGTAAATTTTATTTGATAATAAAGTGCCAAATCTGCCCTGGCTGATATTTATTATAATAATTTTAGATTGCAATACAAGTCTAAAGCTACCACTTTGAATATCTTAGAAACTTTTAAATTGTAATAATAGGTTAAAGTTGCCGTGTGCGTATTGTTTTAGTAACTTTTCTATTGTAATAAATGGATAAAGCTACCGCCTAGGAATTATTATAGTAATTCCTATGTTGTAATAAAATTCAAAGCTACCACCTATGAATTCTTCTAGTAAATATTATATCGTAATAGAAGGCCAAAGCTACCACGTAAAAATAGCTTGAGTCTCTTTCCAAATGTTATTAAAAGTTTTAAGCTACCGTTTATGGACTGCAAAATTTACGACAGACTTTTTATTATATAAAAAAATGTGACATCCTACATTATGATAAATCTCCAAAACTTGTTTTACTTTTCATATTTCTGAAAAAAGAACCAGTGAATTCATTGTTTATTTTCTTAAATTCTTCTACACGAATATTTTAATTTTTTTACCCTCCCTCCATATGACAAGAGTCAACAATGCTGTGTTCTCCCAACCATAACTTATTGTTCTTCCAATTTGACCGTGAAGAAAGATTACTCTGTTAACCAGATCTGGGTATCCCATCAAGCTGAAATCATGAACAGAATGGTAATTTTCTCAGACATTCTGGTGTGCGGTTTCACTTTGTACCAAGAATCACGGCTGAAAACATGGTAATTGTAATTTCGGTTACAAGATGTCATTGCCAAGGTAGTTGTGTGGGTGGGATGGCGGGGTTTATTTTATATCAAAGGGTTCACTATATAAACGTATATTTAATATGTTGAAAAAAAAATCGTATTTTTGTAAATATCTTGGTAAGTATATAAAAAAATAATTATGTGCTTAACGTCTTACTCTCAGTCCCAGCTATCCGCATATTTACACTAATAAGATAGGGATGAGAAATATATAATTTTAGAGGGAGTGTACTCTAATTTGATTGGATAGAGAATGAGTTGTAGAATAATTTAGGAAATATCACCTGTGGAAATCTACCGGAACTCTAACTCCAACCTACCCATCACCAGTAAAACTCATAGACTACACTGACGCTTTTGTCCTCGTTCTCATTGGTGCGAGATTTTTTCTAGCATTGCGTATTACTACCCGTTCGGTTTATACGCTTATATACTAATTACACTAAGAATTTTTGGGATGAGGAAGGTTATGTTTAACTACCTCTACACAATTGCGGGTACACATCCTCTAAATTCTACCTCCCTCCTCCCTAATACATTAGCGTAATTAGTATATAAGCGTATAACTCAAATGGGTAGTAGAACGGGGTGCTAAAATAAAATATATTAAGAGAATAATAGTCAGACGCTCTGCTTGAAAAAATTAACGATCTACCCAATGATATTAATACTTTTTTTATTAATATATAATTTAAATATTATTTTATTTAAGAAAATTTCGATGGTTCCAAATGGATTAAAAGGTTATGTTTGTTTTTAATTATTTGTTGTATTCATTCATACAGCATTTATTCTAGTAACTAAGTTAGTGGTAAGATAAATTAACGAAATATCAACACATAGTACATAATAAAATTGGTCAGCACACATTATCTAAAATGAATAAAAATATTTTATATTTTACAACTTTATCACATTTTGAAAATAATATTTACAGATTACTATAATAGTCTAACGATATTTTTTTGTGACTAAAAGCACTGCACTTAGATTTTTTTTTAAATGGGAATGGCAACTCTGAACCATCGAAACAACTAAAATAATCCTCAATTAATACGTTATGTTATGACAACATTAAAATGTGACTTTATCTGTTTGAGGAAGACCATTTGCATATTTATAACCAATTACAATGTTATAAGCCCATCAACATTTCATGGGAAGTATAATTGAAAATTAAATAATCTCTTTTTATTATTTGTTTTAATTATAAAAACTTCAAAAGTCAGGTTTTAATCACTAAATGTATTGATCACTTACATCTAGATTTTTGTTGGAAATAAAATGTGTAGCAACGAAACACTTCTTAAGTAACACCGGTATTCTAGTCGTCTACAACGCGTCCTAAGAGCTTTAATTGCCAGCCCCTTAAGGGGACCGCCTTGGTAAGAGAGAAATTGCCGCCTATACCTTCAACTAAAAGGCAATATTTAATTTTTCCATGCCTTATTTCTAGATATGGTTTAAGCCTAAATAAAGTCGAAAGATTTTAATGGAGCTTTTTTTCCTCAATCACCCTTCTATAGAAAAAAAAAGTGTGAACATGTGACATTAGCGAAGACATTTTAAGCATATTTGCGGAGCTTTGAGACTAGTCTTGATGAAAAAGAGCTGTAGCTTTAACCTTCCTCTAACAAAATATAGAGTAATTTTTTGATTGACTCACAAAATAATTTTTTTTAAACCTTTAAGAATTAGCAGCGAACTTTCCTCTTTACCTTGAGATAATAAGTGTTGTAGTTTTCTTTCTCCACTTTTTGTTAACATGACAAAGGGTGGTTGTGAATGAAGAGTGAAAGAGAGTACAAGCTTAAACAGAATAAACACATCGTTCCAGGAAAGGATACAAACCAATGCATTTTAAGGCTTATAGTCTGACAGATATGTATACATTCTCGCTGACCGGAGGCAGCTGCCTTAAACACTTATTTTATTAGCTGTATTTAATGAATACTTGTATTTACTTGGAATAATTTGCGGAGCATCCAAGTCAGCTGACTGCGTAGCATAAACAGGAGTCCCCTAACAGTTTATCTAAATTCCCGTAACTTGGTCCGTTTCTAATCGAGCATGTATTCAAAGTAAATTGGTTCCGGTATCCCTCCCTCTTTAAAATGTTCAGAGACCCACATTAACCCCCATTACTCCGTATTCACTACCCCTACTATTACTCTCACAAATATTACTACCCTGATCCGTAGAGAATAAACGAAAAGCATACTTCAACATTCATCATACCAACTCACAGTGCACAAGAATAATCTGATTAAATGTTTGTAAAGCCGTGTTGTAAAATCTTCTTTTACATACTTATCCAATTTAAGTGTTTTTTATTCCTCTATCTCTCTCTCTATCATTCTTGACTGGTTCTCTCCATGTTAAAACTTATTTCCGTGTAGCCTTTACTGCTCCTATAAAAGAATAAAACGTTCACACTTTCATAACATGGTATTATCTGCCATTAGTGAAAATTTAGATTTGCATTTGGGATAAAATATTAAGATAACCCGTTGGAAAAGGGG
>CABFWB010000444.1:197876-235549 GCA_902151455.1 Timema bartmani | reverse complement strand
TCTTTTCATTTTTTTTAATTATAAATATTAAAACGAAGTTTTTTTTGTTTTTTTTTAGCAACGCGTCTTACTACCCGTTCGGGTTACACGCTTAAGAACTAATTACACTAATGGATAAGGAATTGGGAAGGTTGAATTTAGAGGAAGTGAACCCTCATTTACGTGGAGGGAGAGTAGAAAACCATTTAGGAAAAACCACCCTCAGTTCACCCGACCGAGATTCGAACCTCGATCTCCCCGTCCTCGGCGGTCTAGCTCAACACGACTGACGCGTTAGATGACTACGCCACCGAGGCGGGTCGTAAGTCGTTGACCCTTAGGGGACATTGATTTCAATTAGTTTACAAAAATGACACCTGGACACAGGGATCGAACCAGGAACCTTTGGCTTATCTCGCTAATACGGTTCCACTAAAGTTTCCAGAGTTCGTCCCATGCTCAGGGTCATTCTTCATTCAAAGTTTAAGGCTTGAGTCAAGGATGGACGTGTGGGAATCGTCAGGTGTCCAGGTGTCATTTTTGATAATAATGTTGATTGACCAAATGGGGGTCCTCCCCATATGGACAGTACCGTAATTACAATGATTTGCAACCTATGTGTTGATATTCATTAAAAGGACATGTTGATAACTTCCGCCTTCATTTTGGTATGAACGATATTTAGGGATAATAAACCACTTGTTAAATAGCGCGAGATCTCTGGATTTATGCAACTTGTTTAAGCTCTCCGGTAGGCAATTTTTTAAAAAAATTATAAAATGGTATAAAAATTAAACGAAAGTTCTATAGAATAAACCATGTTTTAACTTTGCAATATTTTATTATTTTAAAATACTAGTTTATACATATTTAACATTAGTTTGATAAAAAGACTGCCTCTGTGGCTTAGTGGTCAGAGTCCCTGGCTATGGATCCATATATCCCACATTTGATCCCCAGTGATTAGAGATTTTTATGTGAAGTGACAGGTCAGGGAACGGGGTCAAATTCATCCTCGTGAAGAAAAAATGAGCTACTTAAATAAAAAAAAGTAGCTGCTCCAATCTAGAAAAATAAGATTAAAGGCCGTAAGGTTCTTTGTGCTGACCACATGACACCCTCTATCCACAGAGGTTGGCACTTTCTACACCAGCAGATGGTGACCGCTCGATCAGTATAGCTTGTTAGCGATCTGATGCCATGAATTATTTTAGTTCAATAAATAATATTATTTTATACTGATGTGGATGATGGGTTTAAAAAATATATATATTTAAAATTAATTTTATTGAGATATGTTTCAGACCATATATCGGAGCCCTCACATGTTTTATTTAATTTATATAATTGTAAACTGGTCAGTTTTGTTAGTAATGAATTAAACTATTTAAAGTAAAAGAATGAGGGAGTAACTTATTAAAAATATCAAATTTCAACAACAATTTGTTTTTCACTTACAAGACTAATTTTTTATTTATATAATTCGAAATAAAACATCAATCAAAAGAGGTATTTTCAGTAATTTAGCCTTAATAAAAAATGTTCTTTATACTAAATACAGCTGGAAAGACTAAGATAAACTAGTGACTTTAAACAAATGGGCCATTAATCGACCCCATTTATATTCACCAATGATAGTTTTTAAGAAAGTAGGCATATATTTGATTTTATTGAAGTGTGCTTAGTGCGATAAGATTTTTTTAAACTGTCTTTTTAAATGTCATATTTGATCAAAGCTACATTTTATTTTAATAAAATATTATAAAATACATTTTAAACTATTTATCAATAGGTTTTAAATCCTTAAACTAATAAAGAGAAAGCATAAATAATTGTTTGCATAGTGGTTGTGAAACGTTGAACAAACTAATAAATAAATAAAATTGGTGTTTATTACTAAGCACTGGAGTTTTTCATTTATATTTTAAGCCCATTACTAAACATTTACTGATTTTAAAATTTTAATTAATATAAGTGTCATGTTGAGGTTCGTGGGCTATGAAGTCGACTTTATCTTGCCTTTATTCGGATTTTGTTTCAAACCCCTGCCAGGAGTATTGAGGGTGGTTGTCCTAATCTATTTTTCTTTCTCTCTCCACGAAAATACGAGAATATCTACTAAATATTTCTACCTTACCTATACCAAACCAATTAGTGTCAATATGCGGACAGCTCTGGTATCGAGTAAGTGCTATATATATAGAGGAAGTGCGGGTAATATTGAATACCATTTTCTTTTTCATTAATAGCGAAGCGTATTTTCACATTTTGTCATCGAGTTCCATATTAAACTTATAATTAATATTATGTTTTTAACTATTTTTCGTGTTTAAAGCAAAATTAATAAATTTTAATGTCCTGTAGGAACACTTAAAAGAGATGTGGAACAAATGAGGGTAATATGGAATAGGGAGTGCAATATGGAATACTACACATTTTATATATAAAAAGATATATTTACTAAAACTAAAAAATGTTTCATAAGAGAGTGTAAAAAAAAAGCATGCAAATATTATGTGTAAGACAGTAAAATAGTAATAGTAACGAATCATTCAAATAATAAATTAAAGTAAAAAATAACTAGTTAATAAATCATTATTAATAATGAATTATTAAAATATAATAGATTAAAATATTGTATCAGGTTACATTGTTCTCTTAGTAGATTTTTTAGGTGTTAGGAAAAATGTTTAAGTTTATGTTGACAAAATAAATCACTTGCGAGATACTTTAAAAATGTGCGGGCATTATGGAATAGTAATATTCATTATCGCCCGACTCACCATTTTGAAGAAAAAAAACAATTTTTTTTAGGTTATAATTACAGTAAAATATTGTTTGAACTCAAAAATAAGCATGAATGAGACTCAACCTAATATTTTAATATTGATTATAATTAATAAGAATAGTAGGCTAAAGAAATGTAGCATGATAAACACTAGCCTGCAAAAGTTTTTGTGACAATCAAAACAAACAATCGTCTCTCTCTCTCTCTCTCTCTCTCTATATATATATATACAAGAATTTCATAATTGACTTGTTTAAAATAATTAGAAGTGATAACACTACATATGCACCGACTATACTCGGCAACTACATTCAAATCTGAACCTATGAAAGACGTTACATTCCAGATTGACTTTTGTAAACCATTCACTTATATAACATGACTTTGGAACATTTAAATTAGCAAATCACATATTCTTTCAAAGAATAAAAAAAAAAGGTTGTTGGCCTGTAATATGCATACACTTCCTTAATAATTTTTTGAGCTTTCCCCTCCTTCCCCCCACCACCCCTCGCCACGATGCACCACATTTTACAAGGTAGCGCGTACCCTGTACAGCCTGTGACTAAGCGTACAGACTATTTAGCACAATAATAATAAAAAAAAAAGGTTGACTGCGCCCACCATTAATCTCTAGCGAAACTACTCTAAATACACAGCACACGACAACCATTGCAAATTCTTCCTCACAAACTCTTCAACAGAACAAAGAATTCGAGCGTATGGGAAAGAGAGAAAAATGAAGTGATTTATTATAAGTAGGCCATTGGATGGCTTAAAAACTAGCGACACACACACAAAAAAAAACACTAGTATTTAGGTAGCAATTTTATGAACAAAAAATAATACTTTTATATTCTTTCTTGCCTCTCAATTCCAAAGCTTAAGAGTTTAAATGTATTCAAGGTAATCCTAAATTATTGCTAAGCTTTCCATGCAAATAAATTAATTATTTAACTCCAGAGCCTACATGATCAGTCGTGTAGGAATTATACATTTTAGTTAAGCTTTCTTTACTATCAAAGAATTGCAGGTTGGCCGTTAACCTTTACAACTAAACATATCGAATCTTTTAACCTTTCAATTTTCTTTTAAGTTCAATATAAAATCTAATAGAAGGAAAAGATTGCGATGGATTTTAGACCATTTACTGTTCTTTATTTGAATGAGAACTACTGCATTTTCATACAACTCTTGATACTTACATATTTTACATTAGTTTTATCTTGTCGTACACGTCGTAAATCCCCAGGTTTTCACATATAATATTATCTAAAAATACAATTTATGTACACTCCGTTTATGCTGTGAGGTATCAGTCTTACTTGGACTTATTACGCAATGCCGCTATATTACAAGATACATCATAGTGGAACCAAGCAATGCAAACGGAAAATACTATCTTCTTTTCATCATCAGACAGGTGAAAAAGTTATTATAGTCAATCTACTTTAATGTATTCATTTGTCAGGTCGTGGGATCTGGAACTGTCACCTTTGATTGCTATTATCAATACATATATACATAAATAAAACTATTACATTAGTACATTGGTATACATTTTAGCTTAAAAAATATTTTTGTATTCTCTAAAAGGCCCTTCATATGAAAGTGTGAGTGTATACTACACAGTCTTTATATTCATATAAGATATAGCTGTAATAATACACTATATTAAGTACATTGTGGAATTATGTTGTTTATAATATTAACGCTACTTCAATTTTATAATATTTTTTAGTATTTAGCTGAAAGTTATTTTATGAAGAATTTTGAATATTTTGTGCATTTGATTACTTTAGATCACATACCAATAAATAAGGTAATATTGATTTAATAACTGCCGGCTAAGCAAACCAACACCGAAAAGTGATAAAAGAATTCAATAATATTGCATCTGTTATTTAATACTAGCTAAGGCTTTATTTTTCACTGAATATATTTTTAATTTAAATATTTAAAAAAAACACGAAACAAATTTTATCATAATTATGTAATCCCCATTAGCATAAAATGTGTAAACAATATTATGTTTTTAAATATCTGTGGAAATTTAGAGTAAATTGATATAAAACTATTGAGGTTAGAACATATTAAAATAAATATAAAAAGGCACAGGATAAAAAAAAGGGTAAGTCACATTACATTTTCCAGAACAGCACATTTTTAAATATTTTTTTTAGCACTGCGTCTTACTACTCGTTCGGGTTATATGCTTATATACTAATTGCAATAATGGTTTAGGGATTAGGAAGGTTTAATTGATATAAAGTGCACCCATATTTGCGTGGGAGGAGAGTTGAAAATAATTTAGGAATACCACCCTCAGTGCACTCAACCGGGATCGAACCCCGATATCCCCGTCCTCGACAGTCTAGTCTAACACAAGAGTAGCGCGTTAGACCATGTGGCCACCAAAGCGGGTAACTTTTGTAATTCAAACCTTACATGAACCCAAAAATCAATTTAAATATGACAGAGACATCTTTTAACCATAATCTGAAGTGCATTTGTAAGGTCTCATAATTGTCTAACAGATCGCAGAACTAGTTCAATTTCAGTTAAAATGGGACTTCCCCCTTTTACTCCTGTACCCTTAATATGTTTTGTTATATAATTTATCACGTACTTCGAATCCTACTATACACCTGAATTTCCACGCATAGTCACCATATTGCTGTAAAGATGAGGTAGGTATAAGTTGGAGAAAGTATACCTGCATTTTTGCTGAGGGGGAGTAAGAAATAATTCAGAAAAAAATATCCTAAGTTCACTCAACCACAATTTTAGCCCCGATCTTTCCGTCACCAGCAAACAAGGCTAAACGAGTCCAACGTTTAGTCAGCCTGTCCACTTATGCGGAGAACCAAGTTTTACAGGCAAGTTTACTGAGTAATCAAAATCTGTTCATTTATAAAACCAAGTATTCTTTTCACTCGGTCACGCTGTTGAGTGTAATTACAAGACAGAAATGAATCAACCCTTTCCCTCTCGATAGTTCCCCGCAATACATTGGGTTTGAAAGAGTTGGAGGATTTCAAAAAATCTACTAAAAAATACGAGTATTATATATTTCTATGCGAATATAAGCTAAACGGAATTTATATTAAAATTATTATACTAAACTAATCCAATATAACTAAGGGAATAAAAACATATAAATAAGTGAAAATAATAACTTAATCAATATAAGCTAGTTGTATTATCATAATTACCTAAACAATTTTTATCATAACTACGTAATTCAATTAATTGTTAGTTAATAATAAACGAAAGTTGATAATTACGTCAGTTTAATAAATATTACATTTATAAAGCTGCCTACGTGTAAAAATTAGTTACATATTACTTTCAATAGCACTTCTCAGTTTGATAAATTAATTATATAATTTCTTCAATTAAATGTTATAGCTTTGTTGGGAGACGAACTTGCCTCGGCCCAACCAAACATGTGTTTAAAATATTTTAAATGGGTACATTTAAATGTTTAGCTTCTTACGACCAATCCCCTGGTTTTAGGCAAACGGTCCCACTAGCATGACTTGTAAGTTGTATAGCTTGTTTTGAGAAACTACTAAATACTTGGTCTGTGTGCATACCGACCCATTTTTAAAAACTATATTTTATTCTACTGATATATAGGCAAAATATTACTATAAGACACCTTATTAGTGTTTATGTATATATATATATATACAGTGAAGCGTCGTTAATCCGGATCGATCGGGACCGGGACCCGTCCGGATTACTGAATTGTCCGGATTTTCAAATGTGCTTTCAATAACTGTATACAAACGTAATGTATTGACTAGAGGATACATGACGCTCGGGGGTCTACTGTATTGCAAAATAGAGGCTGGAGGGTTCGAAAAATACAGTACACAAAATATTTTAATAAAGTATATTGAATAAGAACATGTACATTATGTAATTTAGATTAGTAACTTTACAATACTTTTTAGAAAAAAAAAACCAAGAATCTACAGTAATTAATGGAAACTTACTGGGTAAAAAAGTACTTAATTGTTTTTTTGTACAAGACTTGACCCGCTCTCACCGCCGATCCGGATTTGCGACGCTCCGGATTTTTGACGTCCGGATTTCCGACGCTCTACTGCATATATATATATATATATATAATAAGTTATTTTGTATTGTCAAATTAATGCTGGCAAAATTAAATCTATATTTATTTAATTTTACTTTGTCATTAAATTACTAAACCTTATTAGGTTAATCCTATTTTATTCATGACTAAATTTTTAATAAAAAGGGATTTTTTAAATTTAAAATTCATACTTATAAAAAAAACCTCCATGGCGTCGGCCCGTAAGCGAGCTGTACCGACCGAGCAGCCACCATATGTTGGCGAAGACAATGCCAACATTAAAGTATATAGGGTGTCATGTGGTCAGCACAATGAACCTTTGGGTCATTAATCTCAGTTTTATAGACTGGAGCCGATAATATTTATTCAAGCTGCCTCTCATTTATCCTTTCGACGCTAAGTTAGACCCGTTTAGAGACCCATTTACACACAGAAAAATCTGGAATCACAGTTGATCAGGGCCGGGACCACTGAATCGGTAACCAGGAACTCTAACCACTAGTCCATAGAGACTGCTATTCTCATATTAAAAAGTATAGTTTAATTGCACAGTGTATAAACTGTTCGTTATATTTTTTTAATATTTAGAATCTGTATAGTAATCTCATTTCGTACATTCCTTAGCAACATGTGAAGGTAGAGCACGAAACGCCATTAATATTGTTAGCAGCAAATAACAAATCAGAGTACCTTGTTCAACAAACTCGCATCGTGAAACATCAATCTTATGAACGAACATAATCAGATGGACAGGCATTTCACAACAAACTACTACCTTCTTGTTTATTTGGTACAGTCGGGTTCTAAATTAGGTACTATTGGAAATAGGTGTTCCTTACTAACATACATGCACTAAAGCTTTTATAAAAGCTATTGGGAAAAATGTTTTACTTCCACACCCTGTGTTATAACGTTATTTTTTCTCTTTGTTAAAATTACAGGAACTAACATAAACATCCGTCAACTATAACCAAATGCACACCCGGTCTACGGTGAAATATTACAGACTTACCGTGATGGGTTTCATTATAGCCCTATATTTTAACATAAGTTGCACCAGAGCATAAACAATCAAAATATACTTGATACAATTCAGGGTAAACAAATTGTACATTTTGTAAAAAAACGGATTATTTAATTTTCTCTACCACGTCTTAAAAGAGTTATAATTAATTCGATGGGATATAAAAAGGAAGGTAAAAATGTAGATGAAGTGTTCTCGCATCAGCGTGGATAAAAATTGAGAAACCATCTCAGAGGAGAAACCTTTCAATACATTCGGCTGGTAGCCAAACCCCAATTTTAATGTCACAGTTAAACCAGACTAAATAGACCTAACGTTAAAGTCCGCGTTCATATGAAAACCGTTACCCACTCAGGTGGTCGAATGGGCTAACACTTCACTCTTGTGTTTGTCTGATGGTGACGAGGAGATCGGACTTATAATCCCAGTCGGATGTACTTAGTTTTTTTAATAAATTATTTACCATTCTTCCTCCATGCAAATGTGGGTATATTTAAACTAAAACTCTACCTTCCCCATCTCTATTCTATTAGCTTGGTTAGTGAAGTATGCATGTGGTCCGTAGTGGTGGAAAAATAAATATTAAAATATGATGCACTGCACGTATCTTTCTTATACCTCAAAAAGGAGCAAATTTACCTTTTATGGTTCCACTATGGCACAGCTTATAAGATAGGACCATAGTATAATTCATCAAGGTAAGACTACTACCTTTAAGGGCAAACGGAGTGTACCTTATATCACTTCTCTACCTAATTTTAGTTTTAGGTATTTTTACGTGTACTTTGCGAACCAACTGATTACATCAGCATATAACTTTTTAACTAATTTAAATCAAGAACAAACACAACATCCAGCCATAAATCCATCACAGTGGAAGAGGAAACCCCAACATCACAAACACAAAATATTTCAGCCATGGCAGGAATCGAACCCGTGACCTTTAGTTAAGCAGGCACACACGTTACCGACCAAGTTAAAGTGTTGGACGACATTAATTGAACCGAGACTATACAGTTACTTAAGGAAGACGTTGAAATAATATGTTCGGTATGAGGTTCGTTACGCCGAGCTATTATCGTTGACAAGATGAAAGTTCTGCTACTTTATAAATCCCTTCTCATTCTTGACCTCACACCTAAGAAGCTACTTGTAACGAGTCATATTGTGATCAAACGCACTCACTCTGTTTACAACGAGATAAAAAAAATGAATAGCACGCATAGAAGAAGAAAAAAACATAATACGATCCAGGGCAATTCATAGACAAGAAGTCTGAAAAGGATTGAATACTCGATTGTATGGTTGTGATTTTTGTTTGAATTGTTTGTTAATTGGCAGTGGATACTAATTTCAAGGTTGTCGTTGATTGTGAGGGAATGGGTTAGCTTCAAAGCTTGGTAGTGGTTTGTGAGACTCGGTTTGATTGAAACGGCCACATTGGTGTGTGGTCGGTTGGTGGGTCATTACTCATTGAAGTTCTGGATCATAATAATAATGTAGTAATGAATCTATGACGGGGAGGGTAGTGAAAATAAAAGGAATGAGATTGATTTGAGGGTAACACCCACAGTCATTCCAACATACAACTTGAAAAGGATTGGATTTAATCAGATGTTTTGTGAGTTATTGAAACAACAGTCATCACTAATGTAAATCTGTATATATTGTTTTCAAATAAACGTATTGCAGATTTGGAAGAATTGTGTGCCCTTTCGTATTAATACTTATGCCCAGGATGTCACCACTATAACAATATAATTTCAGTATATATGTTACACGCCAATAGTTAAACTGCTCATTTCATGAATTGGGCAAATTTCTGCTCATTCCGTGAACTGGCTTCTTTCCTTGGCCAATTCATGAATCATGCAAATATTGCATTAACTCTTGCCCATTTCATGAATTGGAACTTATTCCCCTTCCTACTAAAAGCTTAACTGAAATTATTTTTACGAAATTATGTTAAATTAACCCAACCTAACTTAAACTAACCTTCCCATTCAAAACGATTAAAATTTAATTTAAATTAAAGACCAAACTTGTTTTTCGCGTGTCAATTTCACGGACCGGGTGAAAACTCGTCCAATTCATGAAATGGGTAACAATTGGACAGACCCAGTTCATAAAATAGCCAGAATAAGCCCTTTACCATTAATGAACTGGACTTTTTTTTTGCCCAATTTGTGAAATGGTTAGGAGGAGAGGCAGAGGATCAGGCAGAAATTTGCCCGATTCATAAACTTGGTAAATTCACGAATGGGGTTTAACACATACAAGGTGTATCGTATCATGTGGTACCCACTTCAGCGGTGAACAGGAAACATACCCGCCTCAGTGGCCACGTGATCTAACACGCTAATCTCGTGTTGGACTAGATTGCCGAAGACGGGGAAAGTGGGGTTAAAATCGTGGTTGGGTGCACTGAAGGTGGTATTTCTTAAATGTTTCTCTACTCTCTCTCCACGCAAGTGTGGGTACACTTTATCTAAATTAAGCCTTCCTAATTCCTAGCCCATTATTGTGATTCGTACATAATCTTATAACCTGAACAGGTAGTATAACGTGGTGCTAAAAAAAACAGTATACATCAAAACAATGAAAATAGTTCATACAAACATGTGTCTCATTTGACCTTGTTTCCAAGCTATAGCTATGTTTGTATTCCAGTAATGTGGAGCCGACGATTAACATAGTAGAAAGTGCTAAAAATGGCCATCTTCAGCCTGAATGCAAGCATTGCAATGCAATATATGTTTGAAAGAGTGCGGCATTCTACGACACGACGACTGCAGGTTTCAAAAATTCAGACTAGTGGAGCCAGCGAGGCACATTCGAAGACCACCTAGTGTTATTATTATTTTATTTATTTTATATTTTATTCCTATCACCGCATCTTACCACCTGTTCAGGCTATACAAAAATATTATATTTATTCTAATGGAGTAGGGGTGAGAAAGAAAGCATTTTAGATGTAATCTATCCAAATTTCCTTGGAAGGAGAATGGGAAACAATTTAGGAAAAGCAACCCTCATTAGACACGACTTGGAACCCTGATTTACCCCGTCATAGGCAAACCACTCTAAAACGAGACTGACGTCTTTTAGACCATTCAGCCACTTAAGCGGATCTGGTGTGTTGTTGACAAATTAAATGGAGAGCCGCTATATTTTCATTCAAGTAGCTCCTCAATTGTCCTCACGAGGCTGATTTTATCCAGGTTCAAACGCACTGCTTGAAAGAAAATCTGGGAGCGCCAGGGATCAAATCCGGATCTTCTAGATCTGCAGACAGGAACTCTTGACTACTAGATCAAAGAGTTGGTCAATTAATGCCTGTCACCCTCTGGTCAGCCACCGAATTGAATCAAGAGAAAGGCTACCGGTCCTTTGGAACATAACTACGACACCTCGACCAAGACACCATCCTCCGCCAGAGTCCCGACATCGGTCGGAATCGGCCTTCACCGAGAGTCTACGACCCTCCGGCCGGTAGCCAAACTCCGTCAAGTCTAAGGCAACCGGTCATTGATAAATCATATCTTTAAATATTAGGTAAATAAATGTTACACTTCTATAACCTACTAATGGTAATATATATATATATATATATTGTGTTTCATTCATCGGACTAAAGTGAATCTTTCATCCAGTTTTGTTTATCAATTATAAATATGTAAATTTAAAAATGTATGCAAATAAAACAAATAATTAAATTAGTAAAACAATATTTACTGCAGTGACTTAAGACACTACAGCACATAAAATTTAAATTCAAATTGACTATATGTCTAAAATGAAAGAAACAACCAGCTTGCTAAAATTATTGCAAATAACTGAAGAATTTAGTATTTAATAAAACCAATAATAATAATAATAAGGTGTACACATTTTCCTTTAAATTATAGAATGTTTTCAATAAATTGGCAGGGTTCCTATCTTAGAACATTGGCCATAAAGTAAAGTTAAGAAACATTAAAAATGTTGTTTTATAATGAATGATTTTAGTAGAAAAACATTATTATGGCATTGCAAACTAAAGAGAAGGGATATAACGCCGAAGAAAATGTCACACACCAATCTCTTGAATTTCCAAGTACCACCAATTAAAAACATGTAAATGCTCAAAATTACAATATGTTTGCTCGTAGAAAATAGTATTGGACAGCACATATGGCAAATCATAGATATGTGCATCCATTTGTTTCCAACGAGCTGTGCTAATTTCCATAACCAGTCTTTATTTTTCTTAACTATGATTACGTTTAAGGATTGAAGTTGTCTACACTTAATATTGTCACTTCAATAAATATAATATGATTTTTCATTTTAATATTTACCATATAATAAATTTGCGTCTTGACTCAGTAATGTTGGAACCAAGCAAAGTGTTTCGAATGCCTCCATATGAATATTAATGAATATATTATTATTAATATATTATTACATAAAAACTCTAACTCAGTCGGTAACGGGTCTGCTTATTGAACTAAAGGTCCTAAGTTTGACTCCTGGCAAGGCCGAAAAATTCATCATAAGGTAAATATGGGTTTCCCCTTTCACATTGATGAATTAACGGTCGGGGGTTGGATGGTGGGTCGGTTATAGATTTAAGCTAGTTTATAAGTCGTGTGCTGATATAATCAATCGGTTCAAAAAGTGATCGTTAAATAACTCAAATAATAAAAACTTTTCTATCCTAAAGACATTAAAACAAATATATGTAAAACGATTTCGCAGAATGATAATGTTAAACGTTCACCTAATCTGGATTCAAATTATGCCCCTCAGAGCCAAGTTAATTGCATCTGAAGCGTAACGTACTCGACTGTTAACAGGATCAACCCTTTAAGGTCAGCTTTACAGGACCAAAAGTCCCAGATAAATATGCCAATAGTCTTGTTATTACGAAACAAAAAGGCACTATATAAAAATAAACAATCTTACACAGTCAATTAATCCTTTTTTTTAAACTACGATGTATCTTTGGTTTGAACGTAATGACATTGCCTAACTTTGTGATTTTGAAGCTATATTGTGAAGTTTGTTACATTTTAGCTTGACGTTAGTAAACACTATCGTACTTGGACAACAATGTCTACATCTTGCGAGGAAGATTGCTAATTACCATTTCCGTGAACAAATCAAATAGCCAAGTTGAAGACAATTAGAAAAAAATAGGTTTACAAAAAGTACTTTAAGATTTAAACAACAAAAAGAAAATTTTTGGAATTATTAAAAAATTTGTTGGTGTTGTTTCAATGTTATATCTTTAAGAATCAGCAAATTAAACGTAAATGACATTAATATGGGAAATCCAATCTTGACGTTCCACCAATTCAAAGCCAAGCAACCTCTTTAACACATCATAAAAACACATCACTCTAAAAAAAACAAAATAAAAAACTAAGCTTTATATCTCAAATTTGTACCACACTAATTAGGAGTAAATGGAACGTAGCAGTTTTCACAGGTGTAACCACATGAACAGTAGACCACTTAGTATCTTTACGAAGGTTAATTCTTTATTCAGTTTAACATTTTGACCCCTTCATGACGTAATTTAGAACCAGGTGGTCTTAAATGACAGAGAGAAATGGGCTTTACCTGGTCAGCTACTGATAGTGAATATGGAGAATCGCGTGCTAATACATTACAAGCGAGTACTGTTTCAGCGATCATGAACTACTAGATGTACGTACATATGTGTGCCGTATTAGGTTATGTTGGCTTGTAATAATCATGTCTTGATTTAACGTAGGATCAATAAAAATTACACTTTGATTTTGATTATAAATACATTTTTGTGAGAATATCTGATGAAATTAAAATTAAATATATAGTTTTACAAAGCACGAATATATTATTTGAATGGTAATTTAAATATTACCATAAATAATTGCGTTTTAATGGCTTTGAACCATTTATATGTTAGATAAATATCGTAAGTCTTCAATTCAATAACTTTTTATCCCAATATCTGAGACTTATGAAAATTCATATTAATAGAATAAATATAAAATTAAAATGTGTGTTTCTGTTTGGACCACATTATTTATCCCTTGTCTAGAGCCAAGAACATAAATCGAGGAAAATAAATTTTTGTGTGAACACACCATGATTCAATTTTCAGAAAGGATAGATAAAAAGAATTTAAAAAACATAATCTGGAAAACCACCTCAATAAGGGAGGGTAGGAGCATAGAACAATTGAAACATCCCAGGTTTGAGATAAGTATGCCGTTCATACATTCTGGCAATGAACTAGCCCTAAGTGTGAAACGGTATTTAATAATTTTATTCACACTTTCATAGGCATTTAAGTTTTGTCCTTTTGCCCCAATCATTATATTGATAGTTATCACAATTCAGATACATTTACTTTTTAATTTATTTATGAACATAGATTACTTAAATTATTATAATAATATAAAAATGAACTATTAATTGTATTTCATAATATTCTTTGGAAAGTGATCAAAACAAACATTAATGGTGGATCAGTGGTTAAATAAAAACCAATATAACACCCACGTGAACATGATCAATATTGGCGAGCTCTTCTCACTTTGCATTGTTCACTTGGGTATACAATCGTGGAGTAATGGAAACTAGTATTATATTGTCAATACTGAATATAAAATAATTCTTACATTTTATTGTTCAAGGAAATATAGATCCAAAAGTATGACGTTACTGACGTAGTTGAGGCTCAAACGTCACAAGTTCTTAACCGTGAGGTTTGTGTTCAATCTTGGATGGCTACATTTACATTCTTGGCTTTTACATATTTGGTTACTATCCTGCCCTCTAAGAAAACATCAGTACAATCTATGTTTCTTGCCCTATTCATAATTTTCTCCATGAATTTAACCGTTAAAACGTAATGTTGAAAATATTACATTAATAATAATCAGTGTCATCATTATAATCATAGTAAAAGTAATAATTTACCATCTGCGGTTGTCATCCACCAGTATTCTTCTCTAATCCTAGAAAAGAAGAGTGGGATTAGATTGCTGCAAAAGTCTTCTCTTACCGTGAACCCAATAGACGGGATCATGAAAGGCATATGTGTACGGCTGTCTTGACCGATACATTAGGCAGATTATCCCAAGTCGCTGATTGAGTTCACACGCTCTCTACCGACATTAAGAGTCCATCATTGGCCGGACAGCTGGAGATCGTTCAAACAGCGTCTCATTAGCATCCCACACATACACACACACACGTGCACGCAGATGGCTGTGGGGTGGCTTGAAACACAGAGTGATGGATGTTTCCCGGTATACCAGCTTTCATTGATGAAGTGTTTTCTATATTAGAAGGGTTGCGGGACTATACTATAACTGGAAGTCTTTTGACTGTACTATTAAGAGCGTACATCGTAGCAGACACAACTCGGTTCCCGGCTCACGCGAGGTATGGGAATAAAAGGGATAAGAAAAGACTAAGATATGCCAGAAATGTGTTCAGTGCATTCGTATTTGAATGATTACTCTAAATTTTCCACGGAACCGATGGGGAACAAGGCGACAAAGTTTCTTGTTAATAACTACAGTATGTCCCTATTATGACAGAATGAAGATTTTTGCACAGTTTGTATCTGCGAAGCCATTCTAAAATAGTAAAAAAAAGGGCCTTTTCAACGCAGTCTCTGTCCAAATATTTAATATTTCAACAATTTTATGTATTAGTAACTTCTATTAACTCTTTATCTCCATTAATGTTTAATCATAAATGATCCACGTACAATTGTGTTCGTGTAAATTAATGATTTCGAGCCGACTGTATCACAGAATTGATGGGTATTTTATGCACGCTCTTATATGAAATATATGTATTATTCATATAATCTTGTCATGAATGTTTACTGCGATTCCATATCTCGGTCCGCAGCAAGTATTCCTAAAGAGTTAAGGGTCCCGTGTTCATTTCTTGGTTCACCAAATATTTGATCATGATTGAGGCAAGAGCATTTCTTTCACTATGATGAATAAGATTTATGTGACTGAATGTTGTGTCTGTTCTAGAGTAAAGCAAGTTTGTAAGTCATGTGCTTGTATAAATTGATTCATAATAAGAACGTTAAGGTGGCCGTCTCAGTCAGCGAGAAGGTCTCAATCGTTGTCAGGCCACGCGGCTTAAAACACAATGGTCTGTGTCGTTTTCTGGAACTACTTCTCTATTATGTCCACGCTTATACTCTCCTAAGCTAGTAGATACCATATTTACTTATTGAACCTAGCAACCAAACTTGCTTAGGCTTCTATCTGTTTTGATGGACGAGTACATAATAAGATTCTAAAACTTTCGAGTCAATTTGAATGAGTCTGACCATTCCCGCCTTTTCTATTTCCTTCGTTGTACAAGCGATGAAACGATTAATAAAGTTTAGTTCTGCAGTGTCCTGTGTGTATCTGATGTGCTCTGATAATTCCTCAGCTGCTCTAGGAGCTCCTTGTGTTTGCGCACGCGCGTTGAGCATTCAGTGGAATAGTGGTCCATGTGGCGATAAATTTATTGAAGTCTGATTCGTATGTGAAGAAACTTTGTATGACACTTGCAAAAGTTATTAAATCCATTTTCATATATTCAGTCAGACAGTCATGTACTTTACAGATGTCACTTTTGTTAGATAATTTTATCAATACATAAAATAATGTTTATGATAAATAGTATAATATCAATTTCCATAGCTAAACGTTATGTGTTAAGCAACGTTTGAATACAATTAGTATGTTTACATATTTAATTTATATATACGAATAAAAATTTAAGTAAAATATATAGTGTTCTCCCCTCCCATTCTTTCTTTCTCTATACTTATTTTAGGAATATATGGATCATTGATCTAATTACAAGTGAGATTGTATTTATATTATTATGTTTAACTCCATTTTAATTTGATTTTTTGTTTAATTTTCTTTTAGAAACACATTAATTCAGTTAATTACTTACTTTTCATATAATATCCACATGCAAATTAGTAATTATATCTGTACCTATTTTTGAAATACCTTAATATGAGTATACTTAATTAATAATTAAAATATCTGATTCACAATGGTCTTTAAACATCATAAACTTTGCACCCAGTTTCTTGTTAAGTTTTAAGTAAAATGGTTGTAAAATATATGGTAACATCTATATATTTAAAAGGTGAAGATATTACTTTTGTCAATGATTTTTGGAATTCCAACAATTCGATTAGATGAATATGTAAATAAAAATTTACTTCGAGGATTATCATATCAACGTCTACAAATTGTCTATAACGACACCTAAATTTATTTATGTTAGCCAGAAAATGAATGAACGCTATTAATATAGATTTCCTGATGCAGTAAAAAATTGTTAAAGTCGCTTATCAAAAAATTTTGAGATGTGAACTTGAACCAAAATCACTAAACGTGTAAACTAAGGGCCGGTTGCACAAACAACAATCAGTGGCTTGATCAGAGATCAGATGTATGTATATCTCCAATCAGTGTCTCAAACCTCATTTTCAGTTGCACCATTAACGATTAGGACGTGATTGTCGATCAAATCTCTGGTCAAGTTAACCAGCCAATTTTCTCCCATCAACTGTTTGATTCCCCGATCAGTGTGTTGATGGTTAACATAACCTGTAACTGTTATGTTCTTGATAAATATAATTTGTACTTTATAATCTTTATTTATTAAGTAATATTTAATAAATATATTTATATATAATTCAATTTATTTTTAATGTGAGTTTGATTCATAAATGTGAAGTATGGAGTCTTCAGATGAAGTTTTTAATTTATATAACGAGGTTATAGAAAATGTTCAAGTTCCAAGACAACTACGAGAAAGATATGAACTTTTCTTTAAATATAGCGATAGAGAATTTGAGATGAGGTTTAGATAAATTAAAGTTGGGACTTCGGGATTTCTTTTCACTCATTATGTTATTTTGAAATAATATAAATACTTTAAAAGCTCATTTTATAACCTAACTATAGTAATACATTAATACAAACGTCTATTAATAATTTCAAACAAATTTACATGTATTAATTAAACAAATAAAGAAAATAAAGATATTCACAAAGCCAATCTGGCGTATACTTTTAGGCTATGTTACAACAGTCAGCTGTTCGAAAATATAACTTTTTACAAGGTTGCCATGTTAGTTTTATTTGATTCTCCGGTCAAATCTGTGGTCAGGTGATCGGAGTTTTTGATCTCTAGTTAACTTTGTTGCAACCCAAATTTTTCTTGATCTATGATTAAGCTGATTGACAATCCGGTGATTGAAGAATCAATATGATGTTTGTGCAACCGGCCCTAAGGGTAGTATTTACAACAAACTCGGTGACTTGGACAATAATTAAGGATGTATTTGGATATTTTTTAAATGGGTAGGACTCATAAAACCACTACGATAAGACTCGTGAATGAAGTATTTTGCGTGTAATAAGATTTTCTTAACTGTGACTAATTTTACAAATCTAGAATTTGAAGCTAATTTTGGGCACCAATTGTCTTAAGATACAAACTAATATATTACAGTATTAGCCTATTTCCGTAATTTATTTTTATATTGTCTAAACTATAAGAAAGACGCCAACATCGTCAAATTTGTTGTCCAACATAGTCAAATTAGGTTTTAGTATTTAAAAATTAATTCAAATTATTTAACAATCAAATTAAATGTGAAATTGAAGCTTGTCTGGCGGAAAGGAAATATTAAGTGGAATCATGGATCAGAACATTTAAAAAAAACTCTCAACAGAACTGATTCTAATTGTGTCTTTATTAAAAAAAATATTTTTTTTATCCTTCCTTAGAAACTGTTTAACTAATTAAATTAGATATCAAATTTTCTAAAGCTATTAACCGTAAGTGTTTGATTTTTTATATTTCACTTAATACCGTGCTATAGATGAACGTTTAGATATTTCAATAAAATAGACTGAATACTAAACTACTACTAATACTAATTATACAACACATAAAAATTACATTTTTAAATGGCAGTTTGTGTTTAGGCTATACTTTTATCTTAATGTGCTAAGGTTTTAAATGTATTTTAAATTGATGATGGGTTAGCTATGAACTATTAGAATATTTGATTTTGGTCTTTAGGATATCAGGTTTTTAAAAATAGCTTCACGCAAATCTCATAGTGCTCATAGTTTTTAAACATCACTTCGTATAAGACATTTTTGCGCGGATATACCAAATACTCAGTAGATACAGCCGGGATTCAGACCCCGGCCACCCGTCACAGGTAAACGATAATAGATAAGATTGATGTTTAGTCCACGTGTCCACCAAACTTCTAGGCACTATATTACACATAATTGTTTTTAATTGGTGTTCCATGAGTTTTATAGGTTTTTAAATACATGTATGTTTATTGAGATTAATATGTATATATTATGTAAGGACCTAGCTGTTGTATAATTTATATATATTTTACATAATTTATTTTTAAGAACAGTCCCAAAACCCACATCGGTGTTCGTCGTATTTCCTAAAAAAGTTTCCCAACTTTCTTCTACGCAAATGCATGTACATTTCCTCTAAAATTCTTCTTTCCACATTCCTATTCCATTATCAAAATTGATATATGCATATAAGCCGAATGGGTACCTATACTCAACGAGTGTTTATACATAGAATATATAAAGCAGAAAGTAATTGTGAGTGAGTGTGTGTGTCCATAAAATATAAGGCATTTAGAGGTAAGCCTAAAAGCTGAAATTTCGCGGGAAGGAAGAGTGATTATCTCAAATAACCAGATATATCTAAAATTGGGAGATTTTAAAGTGGGGCTCTAGGAAATGGAAGCGATAAAATTAAAATTTGGCAGATAGGTAAAAAGAAAACTCCAGATAGCCAAATAAATTTTGAAATCTTTAAAATATCTAAGCGTGATTTGTAGAAAAGAGTGTGAAGGGGTTGGGGGGCTCAAAACCACCAAAACTATTTATCAGTGTGGTAGAAAATTGAAATTGCTTAAGCAGATGTAGGGATCACTTCAAATAAACATAAAACTATGAGCATTTTAAATGTTGTAATGAAATTTAGGAAAATGGAGGAGGAGAAGCTATAGTTAGATAATACTTTTGAAATGAAATAGAACATTATAATTGGGTAGACAGATAGAGAAAAAATCCAGCTTATTAAATGAATCTTAGAATTTAAAATCTCTCATAGTTATTGCGAAAAACTACAACTATTTATCAGTGTGTTAGAAAATGAAATTCTACATGAAAGTAAAGAAACACAGCACTCAAAATAACAATTAAAGTCTGACAATTTTAAAATGAAACTCTAGGAAATATAGGGGTTGTGGTTTATAAAAAAAACTTTTAATTGTGGTAGAAAAATTAAATTTGGCAGAAAGATAAATGTACAGTTCCAGAAACAAATCTTAAAATTTGAAATTTCTATGTGGTATTTGGATACATGGTGAGAGGAGTGTAAATTTCAAATTTCCAAAATCGATAGAAACAGTTTATTTTCAGTGTGGTAAAAAACTTAAATTCAGAAGGAAGATACAGGGGCCAATTAAAATAACCAGAAGAATTTCAAAATTTTAAATGGGACTCTGGGATGTAAGGGAAAAGGGAGGAAAGGGAAGATTAAAATCCATTTTAGGTGTGGTAGTGGAAAAATAATGTGAGTGGGCCATTAGTGCTGCAATAGTGTGCTTGGGACTGCACTTCCTCCCCACTTACGTTATAACGTCATTTCTGGTACAAATCACCGTGCCTAACAAGAAAAACAACTTCACTACCGTTCCACTCACACTAATAACCAACTCAGCTCCGTTCTTACATACTGGCTAAACAACTTCATTTCGGGTTTCCAGATTCAAAAATGAAAAAGGGGGACCATCTATTCTGAAATTGATTGAAATGGAGATCATTTCAAAATAAAACAAAAATTTAAGATATAAACTTTTATCACGAAAGAAAACAATAACGTCAACATTGAAATAATCTTATGGCATACCTACCTAGGCATAGTAATACCTTTAAAATTGTCACGCCTTTCAACTGATGGGAATCAAACCCCAACTTCTTCGTCACTAGAAATAAAGTATCTTTCGAGTTTTAAATAACGACATCCTCAAAGAGCACCAGCAAGAAATATATTTAATTAAATTTTTGTCTTGACAAAGCGAATGCCTTTAGTCCATTTAGAGCAGTGATTCTCAACCAGTGTGCATCAGCACTTAGGGGTACCGCAAGATCGGCCAAAATTGCCGCAAGATTTTGAGAGGGAAAATGTAAAGAAAATATAATAATGAAAATAAAGAAACGGAAGAAAGTTTCGTCTTTTAGTACTTCTCTGAATTGCAAGTGCCATGGCACACGATGTGAGACAATTATTTCCCTTTTGATGACTACATATTTTGTTGTATTATTATTTTAGTGATCTCACATTGTGCTTAATTAGAATGCTAGCTTATTGATTTTCTAAGCTATTATACTCTTTAACTGTATTTATGTATTTCATTAAGTGTTTTTTATTTATATTTTTCAATTAACTTAGTAAGAAAGTAAGTAGATTTTTTTTAATAATCACAAAATTAAAAAGCCGTTAATTGTTTAATATGGTACTCTATATTCCACTTTAATTGAAAAATAAAAAATGTTAGAAACAAAAAGCTTACGAAAATTACTACAAGGGTGCCACAAGATTCTAATCCTCTTCACAAGGGTGCTATTAGCATAGAAAGATTTAGGATCCCTTATTTAGAGAAAATAAACACATTTATATGTTGAATCTCATCTTACTACTCGTTCAGGCTTTCTACATTTAATTGCATTGTTGTAGTAAATAATGGAAAAGCTATAAATGAGGGGAAATGTACCCGAATTTGCGTAGAGGGAAAGTGGGAACCCATTTAGTAAAATTATCCGCAGAACACACAGATAGACCGAGCTAGCTTGACGTTTATTCCGCGTTCTTACCGATGCGGTTAACAAGTATGTTTGCTAAAGATAATTTTCGTAGTCACTTTTCACTGTTGCATATTTAAATGCCATATAAACTGTAGTAAATTAACTTTACAAATAAATTAGTTGTTATATTTTCATTTATGAATTTATTTGGTGGGCCGAGTAAAGAACGGCTTATTAATATGAACTATATTATTAATCTTTATGTTAATATCGCTTTCAAAACAATAAGTGAAAAACACGTCAAGTATTCCAAGCTGGGACTTAAACCCCTTACTCCCAATATATTTGTTTAGTTCTTACAAACACAAGTTGTTGTTTTGACCTGTAGTGTCAAGGGTGAATGTTAACTTTGCTATCCTTGTCTGAAAGATTAATTTCTCTCCATTCCTCACCCTACTTTCAGACCAACGTTTTCTGCCTCACAGAAGGTAATAATTGTTTGCTTATCTAGTGTGTTAAAAGGACCCGCATACTTTTTTTTTTGTCGCGCGGAAGTTTTTGAGTGGACGAATATTATTGGTCTAAACCCCGGGAAGACTTATTCCCAAGAGAGTTATTGAGAGCCAAAACAGATATACGTAGTTTAGTGTCAGGTGGGGAGGCGTTTCTTGGAGGGGGTAATTTTTTTTATCATATTTACTCATTTGGAAATCAATTTATAAAGAATGGAGCTTAGAATATTACCAATAGTTCTTAATAAAACTGGACTATTTATTTCGCTCACTAATTAACTAAGCATAAGCTATTATTACTTTAACTATTTAAATTTTAATTGTGCTCTATAGCAGGTTTGTAAAGCTAGAAATTTATTAGCTACTCAATATCAAATTCGTCGTTGTGGCTAATACGCAGCTATGCCACTGTTGCAATAAAGCTATCTATCTCTCTCTAGTATAAAAAGTGAACCTCTCAACTCAATGAATGGCACTCGTTAACCAAAGTTTGGGCTAGAGCCGTATTAGGACAACCGCTCCCTAACTCGGCCGCCACCCCACAGAGCGCACCACTTGACCTCGCGCCACTGAAGAGCTGCTCGAACAACACACCGCCATCTTTCAAACTAGAGCTGGTTACACAGTGAAAAAACCTTCTACTTTGAATCCAAGGTTCTTGCGTGGACAAAATTTATATTTACACAGTATATTCTATGACTTTTCAAAATAATAAAGATAATAAACGTTCATCTAATTAAAATCAAATAAAGAGATAATACTGTGATGACATCTAGTGGCATATTTTGCACTAAGTTAAATAGCTTACTGCTGTATTTCAATTGTGTAAATTCTATTGATTGAATGTCTCTTACTCCACATCAATCATATTATTTGCACTATCGAAAAAAATTTTCACAATCTCTCATTATTTTTAAAGCTTGGTTCACATCTTATTTCTCCTCTGGGCTATAAGCATTTTTTTTTTCTTTATTAATGATTTACTTAACGAACACTCTGAACCTACTGATTATACTTAAATAATCTTAATCTAGAACAGACACAACATCCAGCCTTCGGCCGTTTATTCATCACTGTGAAAGGGTAAACCTACATTTCACGAATGTCAGGAATCTAACCCGGGGTCCTTAATTCAGTAGACAGACATGCTACCGACTGAGGAAGGGTGTCGGGAAATAAACATCAAATTACAATAACGGGTTGGGGGATGAGGAAGCTAAAGTTTATAGGAAGTACACCTCTATTTGGGTTGAGGCAATGTAGCAAATAAACGAGGAAAAGTCATCTTGAGTACAACCGGCTGAGATTCGACCTTACCTTTCCATCAGCAGCAAACCAGACTAGATGAACTTGACATTTAGTCCACGTGTCCAGTGTTATGGGTCATATCATAGCGATACGATTAAGATGTCTTATCATGATTTGTCTTTTAGCTTTATCAGAATTTTACAATGTTCTGTCTTTTGACCAGTGCATTGTCTTATTTAAATTGAGTACTCCAGCATGCCCTGCCGATTCCTCTATCCTGAAACTTCATCTTGTTTCTCTGAAGCTAATTTTTTTTTTAAAATTGTGTAACCATCTCAACTCCAACCCAGTGGTGTAATTCACGCATAGATAACACATATTTAAATATAATTCAATTAAACCATTGTAATGATAACAGTTATTCTATTTTCAGGTTGTTAGATCCTGTTTTTAAAATAAATTTTAACCGTGTATATCTATATACAATTTTGTAATGGGTTTCAATGTGGTGTTAGAAAATCAAGCCAAATCTAGAGAAGAGCTAGTTTTTACTGTTGTTCAAAGTATCTTACAAACCATTTAATCCATGAGAAAGTTTGTACTTATTGAAAATATACCCCTATAGGGACATTTGTTTGGCAGTGCATACCTATTAAGGTAGTTTAAATCTATGTAAACATTGTGGTTACAGGTTTTATTAATTTTATAATATTTCAATAATCTCCTAGCCTAGGCGAAGAAGGTATCTTATGGTACCGAATGATCAATATAAACCTGATGAATTTCATCACACGAATGGTACTAGTAGCAATGTATTACGTCTGAATTGTACAGGATCTATGGGAGATTAATTTACCTTCACATTAAATAATGCCTCAAGGCACAAATGAACACATCGGTCTAAATTCCTGGCCATTCTTTGGAGTATTGGGTTGTCAATATAATTTATTTCACGTGTGATGTTCACCTTAAAATAATTCAATGTCAGAGGACGTGTAGCGTAGACAATTTCCTTCATAAAAGAAAAAGATCTGGTAAGCTCAAATCCGGGGATCTCGGAGGCCACAAGTTTCTGAAGATTATCCTGTCATCAAATAAACTTTGGATCAGTACCATGGACTCATATGACGTATGAAAAATCGCACCATCCTGTTGAAAGTACCTCTGACGCAGCTCAATATATCCCACTTGCTCAATTAATTCCGTGAACATACGTGAATATTGTGCGGTGCTCAAAATTTCATAAAAAAAAAATGGGACTGACTACTCTCTTCGGAAATCGCACTCCTAATTCCGACTTTCACTGGATGCATAGGTGCTTCACGAATGGTGTGCGGATGCTGTGCGGCTCAAATTCATGTGTTCTATGAGTACTACATCTTCACAACGATAATAACTAAGGCACTAAGGCGAAACAGGTGGCAAATCCTTAACAGTTGCGCTGTACCAAACAAATAAATGAAATCCCCAAGAGCTACCACGTAGTTTGAAAGCAAAACGGAGCAATACTATTTATTCAAATGAAAAGCATTAGTTTTATATGACTCATCCTTTAGAACACCAGATTAGTGAATGGCTAGTTAGACTATCCAATATACAAGTTTAAATAAATGCCAGTTTAACAACGCTATCTATGAGTGGTCATTGATGCAAAAAAAAAACAACTCAACAGTCATGTTCATCCTCTAGACTATTTTTTTTACCGACACTTCTAACAAATGACAATTTCAGACGATCATCCACTCAACAACATTGACTCGGTACCATATTCAACCTCGAGACTCTCATCTTATCAACATCTACCACATGTTACTTCAAGACGATCATCCAAAAAAGTATAGAATTGTATCTCTGGCTAAAGGAGTTGCCTTTCAATGTCCCAGTTACCTCACTTTTGAGATAAGAATGAAATTGTTGTTTTAAAAAAATAGAAATGATAAAAGTTTCCTATCATACCATAGAGTTAAAGGATAATAAATATTTATTGTAATCATATAACAAGTTATTTCAGATACCATCTATAAAATAATAACCATTTCTTATGTCTCAATCTATAGAATAAGATCAATGTATAACATTGTATGCTGACCTGCAATCAATTATGTTGAGGTCTTGTTGCATGTAACATCATCCTCGCTCACATTTTTCTGAAGGCGACTATCTTATATTTGTAATCCCTGAAGTCCCCGCCCACCGGTACCAGACCAGACCCCATACAAGGGTGGGGGGTGCGGGGCCCACACGCGGCGGCCCATTCATAATAGACAGGCGAGAATTAGTACGGGACGTGGTGGGTTTACCGGGGTACATGAGCTACAAACTGCATGCAACAAGCTTGGAGGAGCAGCTAGCAGGAAGAGAAATATATAATCAAGATTTTTGTTTAGTGCCACGTCTTACTACCCATTCGGATTATACGTTTATATACTAATTACGCTAATGGTGATAGAGACGGTAAAAAAAAAATTTAGAAGAAGTGTACTCACATTTGCGTGGAGAGAGAGAAAGGGAATGGAAATCATTTTGGATAAACCCTCGGTACACCCGACCGGGATTCAAACCTCGATCTCCCCATCACCGGTGGTCTAGTTTATTGCGAGAGTAGCGCGTTAGATCATACGGCCACCAATACGGGAGACAAGGTCAATTAGGCAACCAACATTAGAAGAAAAATATAACATGAAGAGTAACTAGAAGTTGGCGAGGATTCTTAGACAAACAACCGCATGTAACAAGCCTGGGAGAACATGATATGGAGTAAAGCAAGAGGAAAAATTTGATAAGTACCACATATCAAGTCAAAACTTTATGTAACATGATTAGAGAAACATTTAGGTGACATTCATTGAAAGTAAGAAATTGACTGCTATTTATTTTTAAATGTATTAGTTAATTACTAACTATAATCGATAACTTAAAAGAAATGGTTGACCTGACAGAGATCCAAACCCCGATATATCCATTATAAAAGCAGGCCTATCTTCCAGGAAAAGGGATGCCTCGGTGATTGAAGCGGGCCCTTAGACAATAGTGAAACACTAGCGGATACAGTCCAAATTCCATTGTAGAAACCTTATCTGACAATTTAAAAAGTTGCTGGATCTAATTGTACGTATTTATACCTCAAGTAATGTCATCTGAAGCTGTCATTTTGAATAGATATTTTATATATTTATAAACTAATACTAATAGTGTAATAGAATATTATAAATTTTTGGATGAAATATAAGTTTGTATATTCTAGTGAGCCGTTTATATGAAAAATTGACTTTGGCGTCCGTCATTGCGCAGTTCGCTAAAGTAGCTGTCGGGATAATTAGGGAGCTTGCCGCGGTATATTTGTATTGTTTTGATCACTTGTAAATGGATTCATCCTCTAGTCAGCTATGATCCAACATCGAGTACGGACTTGGGTTTAAATGGGATTGTCGTATTGGACAACTTTCCTGAATCATTGGTCTTTATGATACAGTCAAAATGATTGGCAAAATCAAAAGTGTACAATCTTTAGTTGCTTCTATTTTGCCTATAACTACATTTTTGAATAAATATACTAATTCAATTAATCCAATTGGGATGAATTTCAATGCTATTCTATTCTGATAATAGATGAATCGAACACAAAATGATTGGGCTCAATTTTTTTTTTCAGTTTGAGACCTGAAGAGTATTTTACATACATACATACATACATACATACATACATACATACATACATACATACATACATACATACATACATACATACAACTGCACAGAGAAATCCTACGTTGTTTTGACTTTAAGACTTTAATCGATGCTAAAATATTGTATTTATTTAGATCTTAGTCTTCTTTTTAATTAAATACGAGCTTTTATATGGTTTGCAACATTAATTGGTGCAGTTGAACAAATTTTATTGAAGCTCGTCGAATTAGTGAGAATAGCATGCACTTATCTTCTGCTAAGTTGAAGTAAAGTGCTAGGGGTAAGAAATGTAATTGTTTCGAGTAATATATCGACACAACAACAACGTTGGATCCCATCGAATTTGATTAAACGTTATAAAATGACTTGAAATCTACGAATAAAACACAACACATAAAATGATGAATAATGGGCATAATTTTTGTAATTACGTAGCAAAAATACGCATCAAGGCGTAAGATACAAGTACTTGGGGTGTAACATGTACAAATTGGGTTAACACTAAATACTAAATTAATATTCAGGAGTCCTAAACCTTATCTCATTCAGTAACATTTCTGTCTAGTGGGTTAAGTGTCCTAGGTTAAATTCCTGGCATCCCTAATCGCGATTAAAACAAATTTAATAACTATTAATAGTAGGAATATACTAATTATAATTGATTCGACGATTATTTTATGAATACAAGGTCATAGCAGTAAAACATTAAGTATATCCAGTCCTCCCACCCTTACCCCTCATATCCCATCTCAATTTTTTTTTTAATATTATAATACGTTGTTACATGACATATTAACATCAGAATACGATTCACAAACTAACTTAACCCAAAATATAGAGCCCCTAAGAATGGAAACACAGCCTTAGAACCTAGATATTTAATGAGGGATTAATTTATATTTATTTAATTATATATAAGCTAAATAATTATGATTTAATGTTGTACACTTTCTCTATTTAATTAATTAAGTGGACAGTTTTCTTAATATGTAGGCTAATACAATTTATGTAAATATATTTTATCTAGAAATCTTCCTCATTGATTTAAATGCATTTATTAAATATTTATAGTATATTATTCAGTAAACTTAAGGATACATATAATGTATATATGCTTATATACGTTTTATTTTGACCTCGCTGGTTTTGAGGTAGTTTGATTGCAGCAGGACTCGATGTTCATGGGGTTCAAACCCAGCTGAGGTTGACGGATTTATCTAGATCGATAAAAAACCGAAGAACAACTTCCTTCGGAGGGGAAATAAAGCCGTTGGTCCCGTGTCAATTGTGGCATGAAAAAGTAACTTTAGAAGCATGTGAAAATACATTTACGGCAAAATTGGTAGACCGGTTCACGCTTGCACATATGAAATTCAGTGTGTATGGCAACAGGAAACCACTACAAATTTCTTGATGGTGCATTCAAGACTAACCAGCCAAGGGGCTGAATTCATGTCCAACTTTGGATGGATGTGAATCACATCCAACTTATGTTAGGTTTCTGAAAATTGAAAAATGACACCTGGACACGGGAATCGAACCCGTGTCCAGGTGTCATTTTTCAATTTTCAGAATATGATATCTGGGTGGAGTAATCCCCACTAATAAGCATAAATAATAGCTCTGGCTATTAATTCTTATTATGTTAGGTTTCTTGACTTAAGAAGATACATTGTACTATAGGAAAGTATGTACGATATATTTTAGGCAATTTATTCATCTTTATTTTATTTTATAATCTATTTTGTTATTGAATTTGCTACTTGTAGCATTGTTAGTAAAAATCCACCTTCAGTCAATAGTCTCATGATAAAAATTGCCCATACGAATTTTATTTTAAATTGCATCTAAAATTAACCTAATTTTTAAGGTGACTTACTAATTCAACCTTATCTTTCAAACATCGTACAAAGTCTGAATATTAATAAGATAGAAGTTTCCATTTTCTAGTACTCGATAAATAATAATAATAATAATAATAAACTAAAAAGTATGATTTAAGGATGAAAGCATTAACATCAAGGATGATAAAAAAAAATCCATTATAACTTTTGTTGGCTAAATGTCTTAGTCTCACACTCATTTACACGATAATTTAGCAGTCTTACCTTGACGGAAAATATGTTACTATGACCCTATCTTATAAGCTATACCCAGGTTGGAGAAACCGGTTGCCAATCACCCACAAGTGGCAATTTGGCCACAGAAGTATAGTGAATTTGGGTTTGTTAGTTCTCACAATAGAATACACTTTTTCTTGGTGGCGTGTAAAGGTTGTATCTTTTAAATGTTTGCATTAAATTCTCATTGATTTTCAATTCGAGCAATTTTCATTTATTTTCTTCTGACCAGATATCACTTAATAGTAAAAGTATACAGGGTTTTAATAAGCTTGTTAAAAAATAGTGTTTATTGTTTTAAATGTTCGATTGAGCAATCTAATTACTCAATTTTTACATGGTGTAGCGATTTTAACTTTTCATTCGCCACATCTGTGGATACATTGAAAAACATGAGATAGGTGACTTGGCGGTCTAAGGTTAAGGTGTCGGACTTCTGTGCTGGGGGTCAGGGGTTTAATCCTCAGTCCCGGCAGAGATTTATTTGATTGCCAAACCTTTCTTTCATCTCTGACAAGACGTGTATTAATCACAACTTGCGAATGTGTGTCATGCCAGACCTCCACCGTGGTTCGGATCCCACGTTAAACGGTAGGTCCTTCATTTCATCTCACAATCACCCCACCATTACACATTAGCGTAAGTCCGTATAACCCAGACGGTGTAGTAAGAAGCAGTGCTAATAATAATAATAATAATAATAATAATAATAATAATAATAATAATAATAATAATAATAATAAAACATTTTGACCATATCTGAACTATACTATCGTGGAATAATGCAAGGTAAGCCTGCTACCTTTCAGGATATACGAAGAGTACATGCTAGTCGTGATCATTTTCTTCATTGCACTATCAAATTTTCTGCATATATCGTAAAGTGTACCGTTATGTTAATGAATACGTATTAAGTAACGGAGAGAAATACCTATCACTAGAAACATGAGCAGAAGAAGGCCGCAATAAATCCATTAAATATCAAGAAAAGTACACGTTAGGTTAAAACTTGATTCTGATGCCAACCAACGCGGAACTCCTCCGAGACCTTCTTACCAATCTCCAGTATTGCACTCGTCCTGTGATTCTTGCACGCGTGCCCATGAAATTAAAAAAAAAACAGTATAGAACACACACTCTAGAAGAGAAAAAAAAGTTATACACAGAATAAAAGTGGCCAAGTGAGCCGCTCTGATACACTGTAATTTTCGGGCCCTGTAGCCGTGGAAAAAAAGCAATGAAGAGCGCAAGCGCCACAAGAGATGAACGCCAAGAAGAAGAGGAGGAAGATGGCTTGCAAGCCACACGATACGGTTGAGCGATAAATCAGCAGGAGGTCCAACCTCCCGCGCTTTCGACTATTCTTTTTAATTGCTACTCTGCTGCAAGTCGAATTCATTGTTTTCCTTTGGGTTTTACAAACCCCCACCTCCCCATCTTGTGGGGGTCTCTCTTAAAAGGGGGCGGGCACTACGATGATGTAACGTTGTATGGAAGTAGGGGGATGAAGGGGGGTGAAAGGTTTATGTATTGGAGCATTTGTTTACAGCCTACACGAGGCTTATGGAAAAAATATTGGTACAGACACGCACGCGATCAGGTGGAGTAACCTTAGAAAAAACTTTATGCTGCTTTTCTTGCTCGTATTTTCCCACGCTTCAAGGTGTTGATTCTTTATGGGCTTCGTTATTGTATGATAGGACTGCTTTATAATATGTATAAGCACGGTGCATGTTCAAAATTTTGATTAATTACCATGATAATTGCTGACAAAATTGATATATTAACCTCTGGCTTGAATTGAATATATATATAACAAATTAAAAATGACACTAGTACCCGATATTTTGTTATTAATATTTCTTTAGTAAAATATTTATTTTCATTCATTAAATTTATAAGAACTATCATTATATTGACTGAAATTTGTGAATTTAATGCTCTAAGGGGACTGGGTATTTTGCCTGATCTAAATTTAAGTTTTTTTTATAAGTCATGTGCTTATATGATCAGTCGGTTCAGAAAGTGCACGCTAATTATCCCAAGTATTATTTATAATAAAATATAGGAATTTAAATAAAACTAATAATCACATATAAAATAAACAAGTTTGAAAATAAAACGTCTGCCCCAAATATGTATATATTAGCTATTTGTCCATCGAAAGGGTAATTTTAATCCAACCTAGTTCTCGTTCTTCCAATTTGTACTTTATATAGTAGCCCATCAAATGATTCCACCGTGCAGCGTGTGATTGATAGTAATCACCACCCTACTGAAGGTATGCATGTAGAGGACCACATACCGTGCTTTAGAACACAGGTGCAGTGAAATATTGAGGACGTGGAATGCCTGTTCAAGTTCTTGAGGAGGGACTGCAGAGAACAACATTCCCATGTTACACATATGCGTGGATGTAACCTGTTCACTTCAAACCAAAGATTTGTTCGTGTGGCTTTTTACGTCGCCAGCAACTGAGAAGGTGCAGCAATATAATAATAATAATACTACTTAGCACCGCGTCTTACTACACGTTCGGGTTATACGCCTAAGTACTAATTACAGTAATGGGTTAGGAATTGAGAAGGTTGAATTTAGAGGAAGTGAACCCACATTAGCGTGGAGGGAGAGTGAAAAACCATTTAGGAAAAATCACCCTCAGTTTACCCGACCGAAATTCGAACCTCGATCTCCCCGTCCTCGGCAGTCGAGCTCAACACGACTGGCGCGTTAGCCAACTTACTTCACCAAGGCGGGTAGCAATATAATACAAAAAGGGCTGAGACTGGCTTATACTAGTATGGTTATTAGTGTAGTGTCGTGTGGTGGAGAGCTGCCAGGGTAAGCAGAGCTAGTTTACTTGTGATATGTTATCAACACTCAGTAGTACACACAATCCGACAACTTAGGGCAATCGGTAACGTGTTTATCTAATGAGCTAAAGGTCCCGGGTTCAATTCCTGGCATAGTCGAAAAAAATTATAATTGGTTAAATGCGGGTTTACCCTTTCACAGTGATTAATTAACGGTCGGGGACTGGATGTTGTGCTTGTCCTAGTATTAAGTTAGATTATAAGGCTTATAGTATATATGATAGGCATAGTAAGCCGTTAGTGGAAAATATATTACTTGAACAATAAACTGACCCAGGCCACAGGATGTAAACAAAAATGGATGTAAAGGAGTACATTCACGGGTCTGGTAAAAACGGAAATATATTTCCAATTTGAGTTATGTAATGTAGATCCTGTAAGGTATCCTATAAGCTTTAATGGAGGAGAACCTATCATAGATACAATTTTATGTGGGTGTTTCAATAAAATAAAATAGCAAGACAAATTTAATATATTTTCTCATGAGATACCTTATTTCAGTGGTTTACAGCCGATGGGTCGTGAAATTTTGAAAGCTTTGCCACCAAAATTTCCTAAAATTTAAATTCAACTTAACATCTCGTAATAAATCTACTACTAGTTCCAGTTTTAAGCCTCCCAAAGTGTTATAGCGATATATAATTTTAGGTTTCACTTCAAAATAAGATTGTTATCGACCATTCCATTTTATATCTGTATCTTTTTTGGAGAATGTCTGACCAATAAAACAATGATTCTGAGCCAAATGAAGCGTCAACCAACCATCAAACATCCTAGTGAGTCCCAAAAACCCTTTATCCCAGCACAAAGAACAAATAAAATGGAAAATATTGTTTAAATTTCAGATAGTGCACCTGGGACGTTATCAACAGTTGCTGAATTGATCGTAAAAAAAACACGAAACTACATGTTATTGGGCTAGCTTGTCAGGATATTGTTGAAACCATGCTTATAAATTAATTTAAAAAACAAATTTCAAAAGTGACTTTATCGAATAATAAAATAGGCCGACGTATCTCTGAAATATCTGAGAACATCAATCAAAATATTGTTAGAAAAAATTAAAGTAAGCAGCCAATTTGTTCTACAAGTAGTTGAGGGTACCGATAGATGAATACACTTAATGTCAACTGCATCTCGATACTCATCATTTTAATTTTTTATCTAAATTTAACAGAAAAATAGATTTTATTACATACTTTACATAAGTGTGCCGTGAAAATATTGTATTGGAATAAGTGTGCCTTGGAGTGAAAAAGGTTGGGAATCCCCGCCTTATTTATTGAGACACCCTCCTAACAAGCTCTGATACCCTAGAAACACTCCTTGCCACGCCACTGCAGCTGAATTGTTACTTGAATACACAGTATTTATATATTTGTGGGATCAAGGGTTTGTTTATGACACTTATTTGATTTTAAGGTTAAAATAAAAAAATGGTACGGCACACCGCACAGACTTTCTCTCTCTTTCTATAAACTCGTAAGATTTCTGAACGGAATAATGTACATTGTATCATCACCACTCCACATAAGAGCACGCATAAAATAATATACAATGATATAGAATCAATGAGAAAAGAGGCGCATCTTTGTCCACCTAAGAACATTTCAAACAGTTTAATGTCTTCCAAAAGGGTCAACACTTCGTATTAAAATTTCGATTTCTGGTTAAAATTTTAACATTTTATAAGGTGTTGCAGATCTTCAAGTCATCGCATTGATATTTAATTATTCATTTATACATTTTGACCAATAAAAAATGTAAATATTGACTATTGAGTCTAAAATGGAGATAGATCATTGCTATGCAAACATTTCTCCTAAGAGCTTTAAGGAAAAATAACATACTTTTTTAGATACTTATATTTAATTACTCTATGGCATTGGAGAATTATTGCGTTAAGACTTAAGTAGTATATGTTTACAACTAAAGCTCACAAAATTGTATTAATATATTTGCAAATATCTCAGAAACTGTTGCTTTTATAAAAATATATGTCAAATAAAAGTTTTTTATTTCTAATAGTCCTACAATTTTGCAATGATAAGTTGTTTAGTTTCTCAAATAGTTGTGGAGATACGGAAATTAACGCTTCTGTAAAGTACCCTAAAAATCATTTTCATAGGAAAATGAAAATAGCCAGTTTATTTATAATCTTAATCAACGCCTAGATACGAATTTTAATCAAAATCGTTTGAGCAGATTTTGAGAAAACCAAATTTTTCTCTTTTCGCCCTTCAGTAAACTACCCTTAATTTTAAGTTTTTATAGACACACAGACAGACGGCATTGCAAAGACTATTTTTTAGGGTTCGGGGGGTCATGAGACGTCGACATCCATCAACATTTCAGGTTAGTTTTTTTTTACGGTCGCAATACTTAAACTTTAATGTCCAAAAAGTTAAAAAAATTCATATAATTGCGTATAGATTGAAAGTTATTGATTTTATAAAAATATGTTTCGGATAAAATATCTGTATTATAAATATATATACATATTTGTAATGCTAAGTAATTTCATATCTCAAATAGTTTCGGAGCTATTATAAAAAATGTTAATTGACGCATCAGACCGGAGCCCTTAAAGCCATTTTGCCGAAATATTGAGGGTAGCCATTTTGTTTGGAATATTTATTAATGTTTATAAATGAAATTTAATCAAAATCGTTAGAGCCGATTTTGAGAAAATCGACTTTTTCTCTTTTTGCCCTTCAGTAAACTACCCTTAATTTTAAGTTTTAATAGACACACAGACAGACGGCATTGCAAAGACTATTTTTTAGGGTTCGGGGGGTCATGAGACGTCGACATCCATCAACATTTCAGGTTAGTTTTTTTTACGATCGCAATACTTAAGCTTTAATGTCCAAAAAGCTAAAAATATATATATAATTGCGTATAGATTGAAAATTATTGATTTTATAAAAATATGTTTCGAATAAAATATTTGTATTATAAATATATATACATATTTGTAATGCTAAGTAATTTCATATCTCAAATAGTTTCGGAGCTATTATAAAAAATGTTAATTTACGCATCAGACCGGAGCCCTTAAAGCCATTTTGCCGAAATATTGAGAGTAGCCATTTTGTTTGGAATATTTATTAATGTTCATAAATGAAATTTAATCAAAATCGTTAGAGCCGATTTTGAGAAAATCGACTTTTTCTCTTTTTTCCCTTCAGTAAACTACCCTTAATTTTAGGGGTAGATATCCAATTCCAAAAACCCCTCGGGGCAACCCTATGAAAACCCTAGATATCAAGTTTCAGCTCAATCGGTAAAATAGTCTAGGCTCTAGTTGGAGGTACAGACAGACAGACAGACAGACAGACGGAAATTCAAAAACCACTTTTTCGGATTCAGAGAGTCATGAAACGTCAAGATTCATCAAAATCTCGAGTTTGAATTTTTTGACGATCACCATACTTTCTCTACCTGTAAGATAGAGAGAAAGTAAAAAGGGGTAAAAAGGTGTTTTTTTAAAGTTTGGCTCCAAGCAAAGAATAGTTGATAAAAGATCATGATCATTGTTGACTTTGAACAGTGTAACGATTGCTTGCCTCACCCTATACATATACTTTATTGATAATGCATTGGTATTAAATATTGTTGTTAGGTTACATTTTAAGGGTTATATTTTGAATGAAAGGATTGAACTGAAAAGTAGAGTTGGTATTTGAAGGGCAGTGTTTCGAGGGGTACGTGCCAAAATCATGGGTGATTTATAGCTCAATTTTTAAATAGAGCCTTATCTGAGAGTTAAAAAAAAACAAAAAAAAAACTAGAGCTACTTTCAAGTAGTTGTTCGTAAGGTCATGTGAGCTGGAGAAGCCACTTTTGATATATAATATTAATAGCTATAAGATAACCAACCTCATGGTGTGGTGGTTGGTACACCTGGCTACGAGCTAGGGGTCCCGGGCTCGAGTTCCAGCTAGTACCTTGGGTATTTTTCCCGAAAGCGGAACCACCCCAACGGTCACAAGGTTTCTGTTAACTAGGCTTAAATTAGGTTTAAGTGTTTCCACTGGTTCCACACCCTCATAATATCACCACCACCTCGCCTCATTGGGACATGGACAGAAGCTCCACGGAAAGGATGTACGATTAGTACATTCGGGCGTCCTTTGAGCAACGGTACATTAGTTTGGGCTAATTTTTCCACAAACTGAGCTACTAATGATGTAGCTCAGACGCGCAAAATATAGGGATTCCGCCATGAAACTCCATTCTAATGAAATATATTTGCTTAAAACTTTGGAGTCTCATGGTAGACACTCTGTATATACCTATTAACACACAAATAATATAGTAAAATGTTATCAAGGTTGACCAGAAAAATGTGTTTGTATTTTATAAAGGGTTCTTTCTATCAAAATTTTAATTTCAATCTAAAACTTATATTTTGACTGGAGTTCAATGTTTTAGTTTATGTATATATAAAATTTCTATTATTATATTTATAATTATTATTATTTTGTTTTACTTTATATCAAACCCTTGGGGAGATAAGTAAGTACCGTGATTGTTAAGAAAATCGAACTCGAGATTATGATAAATGTCAACGTTTCATAACCAACTAAAACCGAAAAGTTGTTTTCGTGATGCAGTTTGTCTGTCTGTCTGTCTGTGTGTCTGTATCTTGGCTTAGGCCCGAAACCATTTTACTGATGGGGCTAAAACTTGGTATCTATAGCTTTCATAAGGCTCCCTTTAAGGTTTTTTTAAAAAAATTAGATATCTAACCCTCAAATTAAGGGTAGTTTACTGAACGGAAAAGATAAATAGGCCTAATATTATTTTCTCAAAATCTGCTCTAACAATTTGTTATTAAATTTTGTATCTAGTAATTGTTTAGCATTACAAACAAAATGGCAGTTGTCATTTTCCCATGAAAATAACTTTAAGGGCATTTTAGAGAAGTGGAAATCTCCAATTTTGATCATATATCCGCAACTATTTTAGATTATAATTTTGTAAAGTTGTAGTACTGTTAATATTAAAAATGTTTTAATTCGTAAAATATTTTTATAAGACCAATAGTTCCTGAGCTATAGGCAAACATGAATATATTTTTATGGATTAATTAGAAGCATGAAATCGATTGTTATGCTCTTTAGTCAACAAAGATGCTGCTATTTTCTTAAAGATTGTGTATTAGTGTATATTATTACATATTGTATTCTCTTTGGTTTTGTGTTTCCGCAACAGTGTATATTATTTAGCTTCACAATTTTGTTTAGTAACTGTTTCTCAAAGATTAAAGAAAGAGATAGTCTATGCAGTGTACCGTACCATTTATTTTTATTTTTTTGCACCAGAGCTGGCCGGATTCAATGACAATTAACACTAATGGTTTAGGGATTAGTAATATAATCTAATTTAAATAAAGTGTGTCCTTTCTTGGAGAAGTGGAAAACCATTTAGCAAAAAAAA
>CABFWB010000444.1:167061-195849 GCA_902151455.1 Timema bartmani | reverse complement strand
ATGATCTGCAAAAACATGTGTTTAGCAGCTGTCACTTCTTACAGTCAACATTTAGGTATACCTAAATGTTGACTGTAAGAAGTGACAGCTGCTAAACACATGTTTTTGCAGATCATTTGGCTCGGCGTAGGGATACATAATTTGGTCTGGTAACTTTTCAAAGCCGTCAGCTGTGAGCTGTCAGTCAACACCAAATAAGCCATGGGGCTACTGTAGCTTCTCGTACACAGACATCAACATTAAAGATGGGGTGATACCAGTTTTTTTCGATACTCTATGCCGATACCGATATCACCATTTTCTCACGATACTCGATACCGATGTAAAAGTCGATACCAACTCATTAGATAGGATTAACCACACTGACATTAATTATTACTACCCGTCCTTGACGCAAAAAACAACAACCCGTAAACACTGAGCGGTTGCGACCGTAGAAAATTACCCGTTTTACCAACTCAAAACTCCGTGAAATCGGCTGTAGGTTAGTCCTTTTTGATTTGACACTTCCACTTTAGCATGCTATTGTTGGCTGCTACTATCGCTATGCACGTGGCAGTGGGGAACAAAGTCCAAAGAACCGCTTCATGACGTGACACGTGATGTATCGCATAGCGCGTAGGCCTATGATACCAGGCAATCGAGTAGTTGTATTATTCCGAGTCTACACTACCGCCATGGACGCAGTTTTTGATGGATTATCACCAAGATATTTTTTTGTTTTTCATATTGTAGCATACCAATTAAGTGTGGCTACACTACAATCACTATATTTTATTGCCGTAGGCTAGGAAACGTGTTTTTAATTGATTTCATTGCAATTTATTCTATTTTTGTAAGAATTTTTTGAGATATTTCTATTTTTTCAATACTCGATACTATTTTTAATTACCCACTCGATACTCGATACACCAAGTATCGATAGTATCGAGATATCGTGAAAAGTATCGACCCATCCCTAATCAACATCTTTTGGTCTTATTTTCCAGTTGTGGTTAGGTAAGGGTTTAATTCCTAGCCTGTTATTACAAGTTTGTTTTTCCTTAATTGGTGTATTATTCACCCTTAACTCAAATGTGTATTCATTTCCTCTAAATTTTACTTTCCTCATCGCTAGCCCAATAGTATATGAATATAGGGGAAACCAGGCAATTATGAGCACCTTAAGAAAATCTGTTATTTCATAAGAAACAGTATGGCTATCTAAAAGTAATCATATTTTATTCAATTGATCATTCAATTAGGTCTACAAAATACAATAAATATGAAGGATATTTTAATAATTTTGGTCTAGAAAAAATAATAATTAAGAAGTTGCAAGTGCTCATATTAAAAGCATAGTAGGAAAATATGAGCACACCCAGGGGGTAAGATGAGCATCGTGTTATAATTTGAGATACATATATAAAGATATTTTAAATATAAGACAGAAATACTCAATAGGCCATATACATACAGGGAAATAGTGGTAAAGATATAACATATAATAATTACTCTCTTAGTATCTTACAAGCACTAACTAATACCTACTGATATTCAATTTCTGTCTTGATAGACCTATTTTGCTAGTCTGAACAAAGGTCGCAAATGTAACGCTTCTGTTGTTTAAAAACACCACTGCACTCGACGTGAGCCGATTTTTTGCATGCTTGGCACTGTACCCAATCACCACCTGTTGTGGAAAAAAGATCCTCACAGAAAATGCACTCTGCATCTTCTACATCTCTTGACTTCTTAGCAGATGATGAATTTGAAGACTTTATTGCTCTTTTTTCTGGTAGTGATAACACATGTTTCTTGGCATTCTCGACGCTATTTTTGTGAGGACTATCCGTGAATATAATAGAATGAGCCATTCTTCTGGTAGAAGGCTTCCTTGTACCTTTGGCTGGAATCGGAATCAGGTCTCGGAATTTTGGAGAGCATTGTGAAGTTGATCCTGCCTGTAGTTATTATTTACTATTTTACGTTATTTTAATTATTATTATTACTTTAACTATTTTAATTGCTATTGTTTTGACTATCTTAAGCATGATGTAGCTGTAGACACCACGAAAAGTGTAAAAATTCACAATTTTAAAAATATAAGGGTATTGTGAGCACCCCTGCTCATATAAACAACTGGGGCCATTTCGCCTTTTCAGCCATCTTATTCGTTATGGTGAGATGTTAACTTTAATTTCTTTCAAGGGATGCAATGAGTAGGTTTTATGTTACATTTGAGCTTAAATAACGACCAAACCAAAGATAAATGTAGTCCCTGTTGCTTATACAAACTATGAGAAACATTTTAGTAACTTAATTTTAAACTTACCTTTTCATAAACTGATATATACAGGACGCTGTAATTATTTTATTAACGCCATGCAATTCCGTCTATGTTGCTATGATGCAGTTGAACGTTTTTCAATAAGGTGGCAGTACATACTTGCCAAGGGGAGAGTTTCAGACGGGTATGCTCATGTATCACACCTGCTCATATTAGCCTGGTTTCCCCAACATGATGGGTTGACTTAAGTGGTCTTGAGTTCACCTCAAGACGCGATGTTTGTGGGTTCAAACCCAGCCGAGGTTGGCGGATTTTTCTTGAGAGATAAAAATCCGTAGCACAACTTCCTTCGGAGGGGAAGTAGGTCTAAATCCATCGGTCCAATGTCGATTGTGGCATGTAAAAGAACCCTGGAAGGTATGTACAAATAAGTTTTCCAGCAAAAGTGATAGCCCCTTTCAAGCTCTCTCATAGAAATTGGAAGCCACCACATTTTCGTAAATTCCCTATTACACCGGATTTCTACCAGATAGTGCAAGCAACACTAACCAGCCCAACAGCGGATGGATAGAAATCACATCAAACCAACCTTCGGGTTGTTGATTTAAGAAGAATGTGATTTAAAATAAACTGACAAATAACTTATTTTTCTTCGCATATTATTATTCATCCAGACTATCAACAGTTAGAGAGACGTGAGAAAGAGATAATTTATAGGAAATATTACAACATATGAGTGGAGGAATGATGATAACATATGAAAAAACATCTTCAGTACTTTCGGTCGGGTTTCAATACCCAACCTCCCTTTTACCGGTAAACCAAACTAGATTTAACATTTTCAAAACTCAGTCATCAGGAAACTATCCTGAATTTAAGGGTAAAATCGAAATAAAAAATACACTCTATGATATCATGTTTGAACAAAATCATATAAACCGTTTTGGCTGAAGTCCCCAAGGACAGACATAATTGTAAGACTTTTATTTTTTTTGTTCGATGACTCATAGAACGTCCAGATTCATCTTAAGCTTGAAGTAAAAAGTTTTCACCATCTCAATATTCTTTCTATGTAAGAAAGTAAATCATCGTAAGCACGGAAAAGTATTTAATTGCGTGGCTACCCGGTCAACGCTTTACTTTGCTTCAGTGGCCGCATGGTCTAAGGTGCTACTCTCGCAGTATATTAGAATGCCGAGTGCCGATGAAGGGGAGATTAAGGTTCGAATTTCTGTCGAGTGTAATGAGGGTAGTGTATCAAAAATTGTTTTCCACTTTCCCTCCGTGCAAATGTGGGTACACTTCTTCTAAGTATAGCCTTAAAGTCCCTAAAACCATTACCTTAATTAGTACATAAGCATATATTCAATTGGGTAGTTATATATATATATATATATATATATGTATATATATATATATATATATTTAGTAACGCGTCTTACTACAATATATATATACTTAGCAACGCGTCCTACTACTCTATGTATATATATAGGACCTATATATATATATTATATATATTTCTGTAGCAAAATTTTATTTCAGGAACTATAGGATGTTATAACTAATTATACAAGTACTACTTTATTTTTTTGCAATGCATCTTACTATCTGTCTGAGCTGCCACTATTTACCTATACTATTTAGGTAAGGATGAGAAAGGAAGAACTGTATATATATATACATATATAAACATAGAGTTTAGTTTCTAGTCTTAGCTTCAAATCTTACAGGGTGTGATGAGGATGTTTTCTCTAAATACTTTCTCAACCTCTCTTAACACAATTGCAGGAATATTTCCTATCAATTCTACCTCTCTCATTCTTATCTAAATAGTAGGTCTACAGTTAAATACTGGCAGCTCAGACAGATAGTAAGATGCATTGCCAAAAAATAGAGTAGTAATTGTATATTTAGTTATAACATCCTATAATTCCTAAAATATAATTTAGCTACAGAAATATTTTGGAAATATTTACTCTGTTTAATCTATGCATCTGTTACTGTGTTTTAATTTTATTTAAATGTGATTTTTATAAAGCTTTGTTCAAATTCTTTAAACGTGAATCAGGTATTTGAACTTAAGCTCACAGTTATGTGAAAATGATTTAGAGGTTTGTTATATGGTAAGATATCAATAATAAAAATACCCAAGTACATTTAAGAATAATCTCATATTTTACATATATATATATATATAACTACATATATATCAGATTAATTTAGTCAGAAAATATGTCTTCAATATGTTTTTGGTGTGACTTTATTTACTAAGATATATGCACAATTTATAAATATCCATAAACAACCAATTTATCACTATCTTCACTACATTTGATTTTCATTTAAAAGCTGTGTCTAGTCCCCCTTGATTTGATATTATTTTGGCCTCAAGGAATAAATAAATATTATATTTTGGGTTTTAGAGTAGTAATTTAGTCTTAAGGTAATATATTCAGTGGCAATATGATACAAGTCCAATAAAGTGGTCTTGACCCGAAACCAGAAACTAGTTCGAGACCAGGACATAATAAAAATAATAGTAAAAATAAAACACTCGAAAAAGACTACTTAAAATATGAAATTTATATTCCTAAACTACCATTCTTTCTTGTTTTTAATGTTAGTCAAGTTACATGTCTTAACATCAAAAAATTTCCATCCTTTTGGTCAACTCGTCTGAACTTTTTTTTTACTACTTCTAAAGGTTGTACAACCTTATAATGGTGATGTAGGACTAATAAACTCCGCTGGAAGTTCAATGTATGTAGGTCTATATACTAGAGAAAGGCAAGGGGGGGAAATACCAACCGAATTTTATTTGAAAGAGGAGCAAAAACTTGGACCACGTTGAAATAATAATAATAAATTAGAAACAGTTTGGAGGTTAGGTAATCTAGCAAGGAATAGTACAGCGACCGTCGATGTCACTTCCTCAGGGTCAACCACGGAACATTGATTTATCCCGGCTGTTGAGAGAAGAGTCTTTTAGGCTACATCGGATTGTTTGGTGTCTTCCGCACGTGTGTGAATAGATGTGTGTGTGTAAGGAAATGTCACATATCTGTGTGTGGTCCATCTACTTCTCACGTGTGCCCCCAGAGCCTTTGGATCACCGTATGTTGGTGGGTTGATAGGGGATGTGTGGGTGAAGACCAGATTTTGGTGTTGGGGTAACTTTAAAAAAAGAGTGATCCCATTGTTCCCAATTATATTGAGGGACACGAGATATCCAGAAAACCAATATTTTTAGCACCACGAATTACTACCCATTCAGGTTAGACGCATATGTATTTACTATGCTGGATTGTTAGGGATGAAGTAGGTTGAGTTTTAGATGAAGTGTACCCACATTTGTGTGAATAAAGAGAGGAAAACTATATAGGAAGAATCACTATCAGTACATCTGGCTGAGATCTCCCCGTCATCTGCAGTCAAGCCTATTTTGAGGGTGACGCCTTAGACCATGTGACCACCAAAGTGGTTCTAGAAAATCAATATAATGGAACACAAATTACTGGTATGCGATGGCGCATCAATGGGTATGGGGAGAGGGGGTTGCAAGAATCGCATGCCCCTCATACAAGAACGCCAATAATTTTAATAAAAGCTTAACACAGTCAAATTAAGGGCTTTGGGTAGTAGTATGCTATGCCATAAAATAGTAGTTCAGCAATATTCAAATTAAAAGATAAATAAAAGCCATAGCTTATAGCATTAAATAATTTTTCTTTTTTCATAGCTAGACACAAAATTTGAGCTTTCCTATCTCAATATAATTTAGTTTTACAGATATATGCAAGCAAGTATAGGAATATACAAAAATATTAACTTTACTACAAGTATTATAGCTTTGTGACATAGCACGCTACTGCCCCCAGTCCTTCATATGGAGTATAATATAGAGCACTGAAAACATGTTGAATGAATAGACTACATTTAAAGACAGGGCTTAAGACCAGATATTAAAAAAATATAATACCGTTAAACACATTAAAAGGGACCCTGAGACTCTCAATCGTAAAATGAGTCACGAAACGATAGCTTAGATGCACTCAATGCCCTCCTCCTCAAAGAAAATATCCTGATACGCCTCTCCTGCTATGTATGAGTAAAGTAGCTTCAATAAATTATTCCAGAGTTCAAAGAAGAAAGAAGTGATTCAGATATATAAAAAAAGTTATTTCATGTAGTTTTTGAAACGTACAAAATAATAAACTCAGGGTTGGCTTGCTAGTGTAGTGGCAAACAACCATTTGTTTAGCTACAGTCCAAATTTTTATAGGAAGGGCCTTGTCTGAGAGCTATAAAATTGAATAGTTTTACTTTAACAAACTCATACGTCAAGTCATGTTGTCATTATAATATGTCAATTTTAATAGGTATTATCAATACCAAAGAAATAGTAACATGTTATCAATTTTCGTCTAAAAAGCAAATGTTTGTATTTTATAAAACGCCCTTCCTATGAAAATGTAATTATTATTGTTTCATACACTTTACAAGTTTCCATTTTTTTTTGCACTACGTTCACCCTTTTTCCTATTCTTTCTCCAAGCTGATGCAGCTGAATTTACTCTTAAATTCTGCTTATCCTCTATACCCCTTAGATTAAGTCGTTGATAATCTTGGTGATAAATGCGATGATGAATAAATAATAAGGTTGTAAAATAGGTCAAACACACCGTATCCTCTTTTGGTCTACAAAATGTGATGTTATTTTTAAAATATATCTGATTGATTTTATTTTAATAAAAACGCGCTGGAATTATTCATATAAATGTTATTTAATTTTCTAAATAGGTTTAATTTGGTTTCACTATGTATAATTCTGAGATAGTAAACTAAACATCACAAATGCACACATTAAGCCTTGGGCGAAAGAAAAAAATTTGTTTAAAAACCAATGTGAATTTTCAAATCACTAATGCTATCTCGAAGATCCCAAGATATCATAATGTATCGACTGAAAGAGAATACAGTTCGTATGAATGCTCGAATGTTCACAATGGGCCATTTCATCGGCATAGTGTTATTTTTATCTTTTTTGTATAATTTATTATTAAAAAGTGTTCTGTCTTACGACAGGTCCATTCCTTTTGTCAGTAAAATTTAGACCTCCAATGCGCCCTGTCCTCTGCCTCTTCCTTCAGTTCCCAGAATCTTCTTCTTTCCTTCGAGTCATCTAGTATTTGAATCCTCCTTCTTCCTATGCTACTATTTCCCTCAACCATTGTTTCTATGAAATCGTGCAAAAGAAAGTTCCTTCTAAGGATGTGTCCGATTCAGTTTGTTTGCACCGAAGAATCACATTCAAACTGGATCTCTTCTCACCCACTCTTTTTAGAATTTCTTCATTTATCACCCTTGCTGTCCACCTGATCTTCTCAAGTCTTCTCTAGCACCTTATTTCAGAGCTCTACAATTATTTATTTTCCATCTTCCTAAGAGTCCAAGTTTCTGCTCAAAATGTAGCATTTCATCAGTTTCTCACTCAGTTCCAAACTCAACTTGCTGGTCAGCAGTAACCTCTTTTTGTTGAAAGCTTCCTTTGGCCATGGCGATTCTTGACCTAATTTCTTTAGTGCAGTAGGCATCCTTTGTCAGCAGACTTCCCAGGAACTTTAACTTATCTACGTTTTCCAGCTCCTGGTTTTCAATTTTGATTTTCAGCGGCTCTTCATTTTTTGAAATCACCACTACTTTTGACATCTCAATGTTGATCTCCATGCCATATCTCATAATTTGTTCTCTTTAATAAAATAAGGAAAATAAATTAAGCAAAAGGGTTTGGAATACTCTAGGCTACAAATACAATACTGTAAAGAGTAAACAAATATAATTTAATTTATGGCGAATACTAATGAATGCTTTCATAAGAAAATATTATTTTTTTTAAATTTATTTAGCTCCGCGTCTTACTACCCGTTCGGGTTATACGCTTGAAAATATTAAATCTCGGTAATATTTTATCATATATCAAAATTAAAATAATATAGTTAAACATCAATATACAAACAGTACCATATAGTATTGATATTTATTGTCAGTTATTAAAATCAGTTTTTAATTAATCTTTGATCGAATTAAATGTGGAAATGAAGCTCTTCTGCTAATGCCTAACCTTAAACATATTATATAAATGAATTCCATAATTGAATAAAAAGTTTATGTTATGTTAAGATGTCCGAAAGTGTTTTTTCTTCTAGTTTTAGTAATCTCTCTCAAAAGATAGCTAGCTCCGAGTAAAAGCAAAATATATGCTTTGAGTATCCTAAAATTTGATTGGAATCTATCAACTACATGAAAAGTTGCAAAGCATGAACATATTTTGTATGAATGTTTAAACATTTTTAGACTACAAATATGACGCATAAGTACAATGTTTTGAAATCAGCTACACATAATATACAAATAAAAATGATGATAATAGGGTGTTTCAAGGAAATTAATAACTATTATTTCTTCAAAAACTGAATTATTCAATTTGAGTTTCCACCCCTATTCCCTGGTCGAGGATCTATCTTACTCAAGTGTAATGAACTAGTACAAATAGTTGGAATTAAATGTAGATGCACTTTTAACTAAACCAATAAACATAAAACTCCATCAATAAAAAAAAATAGGTCACTGCATTTTCCTTATAGTTTTTTAATTATTGAATTGATGTAATTTGACAAAATTCTGTGCATTTCCCAAATAGTTTCTCAAGTAGTAAGAGCTGTTCCTTTGCTTAGTTTTATGCTGTATTTAATTGTGTAATTTAAGTGAAACTTAATCATATTATTGTTTAGATGAGAAGCTAATATAAATAATATAGCTATATCGCTATTTTATCGTTAAGCTTATATTTTATTGTATAATTATCATTTGCGCATTTGATTTCTTTCGTCTCAAAAGTCATAAAAGCATGTTTAACAACTTATTTAAATATTGTATAGTAGTATTTATATAATATATTTAAAACACACGTTTTAAAGAATAAGTTCCAAGCTATAAATATATTTAACACATTTTATCTATATACATTTAAAATACTTAACACATAAAGATAAACACCAAAACTTGGCCATAACCTGAAAGTCTGGACTCCATAAAATATATATTTAGTGGAACAATTTACAGAAGTAAAACCATTAAAAAAAAAAACCTATGTAAATCACGCGACCGTAATACTCGAACTTAAAATAAGATTTAAAATAAAATATGTCTTCATTTTTATTGCATCCTGGTTTTAATATTTATTCCTAATACTAGCTCGATCAAGTCAGGTGTTATTTTTTAAATTTTTATTCCGCCCCATTCGTTCTTTGAGCACGTACAACGTAAACTAGAAAGGATACTTTCTGGCAAGTATTTGGTCCATTGCGGACCACTCTAGCTTTAGAGAAAACATTAGATAAGACTATAAAATAAACTTTCATATCAGTTTGAAACCAATGTTTTTAGGAACGAAGAATGTTTTTTCAACTGGCGTATTATGCTAAGTGTGACCATCTCATAAAATTCTAAAACAGGTTACGTGTGTATCTGTGTATTGTCGGAGTGTAAAGAAGAAAAAAATAAAATGGAATGACCATGGGTGGCCGCTGAGACCATTAATGTTTACTTACCAAAAAGCTCGTTCAACGATATTTTAAATGTAGACTACCTTGTGTTCTAAATGCTATAATCATAAAATACGAAATTTATTTTTTTACTCATTCAAAATAGAGAATTTCACACCTAAAATGTACCAAAATGTTTTTTAAGAAACCGGCAAAACCTACTAAGTCATCAAACATTTTTATTGGTTGAGATTAAACTGTTTTATTGACATCAAACGGCTTGGTAAAAATGCAGCATTCAGAGAAGTGCCAGGTGTTAGTAAAAAAATCTTATTAGCTTATATTCATTTTATTTACGCTCTTTTATCATTATTTTAACACATTAAATTTAGATCAACGGAATTAAAAAGTTCATTAATTATTAAAAGAAAATTAACAAATTACTATTGAAAATAAGATGGGAAACCACAATATATAAAATATCACTTAAATACACCCTTTAAGGAATTAAACATTTGCCTGCAATATCAGAGTCGAACACGCAGCTACCCACATCGGTGGGCACGTGGATAGAGGCGTATGTATCCTCTTATCTAGCCGTCCAGTGATGGGAACGCTGGGGTTCTAATCCCGGCAGAATGTTTTTTTAATGGTTTTCCACTCTGCCTACATAAAAAAGGATACAGTTTCTGTAAAACAATACTTTTCTAATTCAAACCTAATTAGTGTAAATGTGCAGCTATCCCGGATGGGTAGTAATACACTATGTGGTGATACCATGCTCCTTGCCCGTAGTCTATTTACTACGTGGTAGGTTTATTCAACGTATAACATGACTTATCCTCTTAGAACAAAACTTACAGAGTTTTTGCCATATTTATTTATGATTAATATTTGGTACATTTATTTTAGATTTATTAGAAAATAACAAAGTACCCATCATTGCCCAGGCTAACAACGCAATGGATTGCATGGTTACCCCAGGCAACACTTTTATTTGCTTCAAACAAAAAGAAAAAAATCTATTTTATTTCTTCCTATCCAGTTTTTAAGAACTTAAAAAAATCTCATCAAAAATGTGTACACAGGGGCTACTAATTATACAATTTCAGCACTCTTTGTGCGGTATATATTGCGCAATGATCACGGCAGACAAACACTCTTTTCATTTTATTGATATAGATAAACGGCTAGTTTTTATCAGCAACAATGAGAACTAACCTCGAACAACTCTTTGTCTTGTGAAAAAATGTAAATTGGTTTAATTCAACTTAAATTAAAAAAATTACAACCTTGGAACAGGAATCAAGCCCGGTACTGGATAAAAGACGAACTAAAATGTATCAGTGGTAAAGAATTATTAGTTCGCAAAGTCAAAGATCCCGGTTTAGTTTCCCACGACCAGATTTCTAAGTAATTTTTCAACATTATAGCCAGAAAATCTCGTAAGAACTCGATTAATAACTATTACGTTTTGGGATTAATTTCCCACTAGAATAAAAATGGTTTCATTACTATAACATTGAGAAACCTTGAATTATTTAATTTTATATTCTGAACAGTTCTTGTCTATTTATTATGGTCATCGCAGAATTAAGCCAGTACTTTTTTCTTTAATTTAAAAAAAATGTATATTCAAAGGTCACTCTACTCATGACAAATATTTGAGATTACTTCTTGCAGGACATAAAACTAAATGTACTCATATCTACTGAAGCGATATTTGATTTATTTTGGACAACAACAACAAAAAAGGTTTTTCATTGAAACCAAAATCAAAAGTACACGGACCTGAACTTGCTTCGCCTTACATCCAATCTTAAAGGGAATTAAAACTTTACTGATACATTTAATTGTCTTGAAGCACATATAAGGAAAGAGAGAGAGAGAGATAAATAGAGCATACAAAAATATTTTTTAATGCTTTTATCTTTTTTTTTCCCTCGCAGCGATGCTTCCCAGATTCATTTGTGTCATTGTTATCAAAGATTTTTTTTTGGAGTGCGTGCATTACAAAGCCACGAAAACACACACAAAAAAAAAAGAATGTAGTTCATTTAGAATAAAACGTTACTCTATCTTCCGACGGCAATGTCCATTAGTTAAAGTGGTCCCCTATTGCCAAACTGAATCTCTTCTCCCCCTCATACGCTTCATAAAGTTCTCAAAGTGTATCGTTCCGTTTAAAACAAAAGAACTGCTTCATCGTGTTTTTTTGTCTCTCTCATCCCATACGATTCGGTTTATTCCTAGTGAGACCTTTCATATCTCCCTCCTTCCTGTACAGTGAAGGTGTAGAGGTTAAGTAATGGCTAATGTGGTATTGTTTTCTGAACCACGAGGAACTCTTTTACTAAAGGTACCGCGGCAATTATCAAAAGGTAACTAAGCAGTAAAAGAAACAGACTTACTTATAGAGGTTCGGGGGGGTCATCAGTGAGAAGAAGAAAAAAAAAAAAAAGAGGTCGGACCTTACTTTTAACTTTGACTTTAGAAGTACTAATTTTTTTGTTTCTTTTGTAGAAATGTTGTGAAGCAGACAATAAAGGTAACCATTGATGGACTTGACCTTATTGTTAAAGCAGTTCAACCCTACCTCTCTATAGCTCCTCTCTCAAGTTCATACAACACACACGTATAATAGCCACGCTTTCCTTTAGCGACGACAACTGAAACCATATTTAAGGGGGAAGAAACCATCTAGCACACTACCTCCCCTAATCTCACAACTACTTTACCTTCGGTCACTATCAAACATTCACTTCCTACCGCCTTTTGTAAAATTTAAATAACTTTTTATTTTGTACACCCGCTTAGTTTGCCGTATGGTCTAAGCCAGGGGTCGACAACATTTATGATATTGCTGGCCACATGAGGCAAAAAATTTATGGGCTGTTTTGGAAAGAAAATCGGGTAAAAAATGTCAGCTTTATATTTCTCATTTAGTAATTAGTTTTATACTATAAGTATATTTTTATGAACACAATTGTTTGTTTGCTAAATAATTTGCGGGTAAGATAAAATCAGTCGGCGGGCTGGATCCGACCCACAGGATATAGGTTGCCGATCGCTGGTCCTGGCGTCACTATGGCAATAGACTAGACCACATATGACAGGGCAATGGGGTTCAAATTCCAGTTGGGTGTACTGAGGGTGGTTTTTCTTAAGTTATTGCCCACTCTCCCTCCACGTAAATGTGGGTACACCTCCTCTAAATTCAACCTTACTCATCCCTAACACATTAGCCTAGTTTCTACATATTCGTATAGCCAAAATAGGTAATAAGACGTGGTGCTAAAAATTGGGTAAATTGAGTTTGCCACACACAGATTTGTAATGTATTTAGAAAATAGCTTGAGTCCAACCAACTTTGGTGGCCACAGGGTCCAAGGCGCTACTCTTGCAGTAGACTAGACTGCTGATGACGGGGATATCGAGGTTTGAATCTCGGTCTGGTGAACTGGGGTATTTTTTCTTAAATGGTTTTCCACTCTCCTTCCACGAAAATGCAGGTTCACTTCCTCTAAATGCAACCTTACAAATTCCTAGCCCATTAGCGTAATTAGTGCTTAAGTGTATAACCCGAACGGGTGGTAAGACGTGGCGCTAAATAAAAAAAAAATAGTAAGACTCGGTTGAGAAAAAAAATACAAAACTTTTTTCAGTCCACATTGAAAGCCGTTTAATTTATTGTTAGTATTATTACAATGGTATTAATATTATATATGAAAAGTAACAGCTGCAGATCACATGATTTGACGTATGAATATATGGAAACTATTTTTATGGCTTTTATAACATTCAAAAACAACCCTTCCGATTTAATTCTGGCTGTATCTACACGATCTTACTATTAGTCGGCTGAGTAGGTTGAGGTTGATAATATATTTAGGGAATCATGGTTAGATTTCATTTGGCGTTTTATGTGCAGATTCAGCCCAAGGATAAACTTGCCCTTAAATTCAAACTTTTTTGGTCCAAACACTCCCCCAGGTATACATTTTAAACAAAATATTTAAAACTTTTTTCGAAAGATTTTGAATTTATAAATATCAATCATCAGTATTACCCTTAAATTGAGGGATCAAAATTTAAAAATTAAATTGAGGTATGATCATATAAATGGTAAGTTTGGACAAAATCCATTAAGCCATTTCTGCTATAGCCCCAGGGGAAGACAGGCAGGAGGGCAGACAAAACAACTGTAAGAACCTCTTTATTGGGTTCAGGAGCATATAAAATGTCAAAATTCATCATAATCTAGAAGTCATTTCTTTTTCACTATTACATCACTTTCTCTAAATGAGAAAGTAAAACTGCGCCTCTATAATTCATTCACGACCTTAGTTTACTTGGATGACAGCTCAAAGTTACTAGATATAGTCCCTAATATATCCCGACGCCAACAGTTGACATCTATAACTTTGGATAACCGTAATAAAAACAAGATGGTAACTTAAAAAAAATAATTATTTACTGCACTTACACAAAAGGTCTTACGAAAATAGCTTCAAAATGGCGACCGACAAATTTAAACAATGTGGTTGAACAGGACGGAAACAAGTTTATTTACAGTGATGCACCCACGCAGTGGATAAAAATATTATATTTAGTTAAATATTTTGAAATACATTAAATAAATCATAAAATAATTTATTAGATATAAAAAAAGACAAGTATTTGCTCTTTTCCAAGTAAATACGATGCCTGTATTAAAAGGTATTGATGTATGCACTATATTACACATAGTCAACAATGTTGCAAAACGAAGAATAAGTACTTTTAATTATGTTTAAAATATTGTTTCGAGTTGGATGAAAATAGATTATTAAAAGTAATGAAATGGTATGAAAAAACCTAAGTTGACGTTATTATAAATGTAGAATATAACAGGTAATTAAAAAACTTAGCATCCACAACAAAACAGTGATAATTTACAAGTGTTGGCAACCCAAAACTTAATCATTTGATTTTTTCCAAGTAAAAACCTATCATGAACAGACTCTAGGTTACATCATTGGTAGCCCAGTAGTGAAAATATTAGCCAGTACTAATGTACCCTTGCCCAGGGGACACCCTAATGGACTAATAGTACTTTCTTTCCGTGGAGAATCTTTCCATGTCCCGATGAGATGAATAGATGGTGATTGTGAGTATGAGTTTGAGGAGCCCGTATAAACTCTTAACCTAGCTTAAGCCTATACCTTGATTTTGGTTGGAAGAACAGTAGCGATAACTCAAAAATATTTCTTTGAGGCGAACATTGATGATATTTTACTTTAATATTAGTTTTATTATATAGGTATTGATAATATCTATCAAAAGTGATGGCTGCAGATAACATGACTTGATGTATGAATATGTTATAATTGTTTTAGTAACTAGCTTATACTATACTTCCTACCAAAATAATACTATAGTTAACCAAACACTGGTGACTATTGTGATAATTCCCCTTCCAGTAAAAATACACACGGTACTAGCCCGGAATTGATCTTGAGACCCCTAGGCTCGTAACCAGGTGGACTGACCACTATACGATGGAGCTGGTCACTGATAAAATAAAAACACCAGATTGCCAAAATACTGTCTTGACCTTCTTGACCATAACTAGGATAATAAATTAAAGGGTACAGTGGAAAAAAGGGTGAAAGTCCAGTTTTAGTTCAAATTGATTTAGTGCTGCCATCTGTTAAGCAATTAAGATACCTTTTAATGCACTTTAGATTATGGCTAAGGTGAGTGGCCCTTTTCATTTGGCATGGAAATGCAGAGCCATGGGAACCAACGGTTATCTTCAAGAATTGTTATTGTTTTACAATTTTCTTTTCGGAAACGGTTTGTTCAAGAATATAAGCATGTTGATTAAGTTATACTTTTTATATACATACCTCCTCTCTAATTGAAACAGTGATCAAATATCGATAAAATTGATATTTTTCAATAGAAAACTGCCGGCTTCATAACAAAAAAACAAGAAAATGTAACAATTAATAAACATCGATACATTATCTTAGAAGGAGTGTTGTAAATATTAACATACAAATTTCATTCGTTCTCGAGAAAACTGACATTTCCAAACGTATGCTTTTTCCGCAAGACCTGTCCGGTAGCTAGCGCCATCTACGGTTTCCGTGATATATCTGTTCTTGTTGGCGCAGAAGGATACTTTGGTCGCTTGTGAAGCCATGCCACGCCTTTCACCCTCCAACCCACCATCCCACAAAATAGGTTTTAGACTTGCACTAGACAGGACCAAGGGCCTTAAAAGAGGTATTTGTTATATTTAAAATATCTTAAAAATAAAAGTACTTGCTGGGGTACTTTTGGAATTCGAGATATAAAATTTGTTGTCCTGGAAAGTGTGTATATTTTTTGCTTCCCTACCTTCCTCCCTTCAGTTGAATATTACATTGGTTGATAATACGTAATGTTTCCCTTACTCTGTGTATGTTCCAGGTTTATTGGCGCGTGATCTAGTGGGTGGGTTGGCGGAGGAGCCCGTGGAAGATGTATCTGGAACTGACCTCCCACCGCTCCACTAAACTAACAACAACAAATTGGTGGAGCGATCACTCGCCTGATAGCCTCTCCTCTTACCTGGGAACACCTCCGAGGTGACGTCATTACAGTACCAGACACACAAAAAAATAACAACCATAATCGGGACCTCTTGCGGCCGCCGAATAAGCCACTCGCGTCGGTGACATCATTTTTACCGTCCTTTTCGAGGATATAGTGTCCACTCGACGGAAACTCTACCGGCTCCAGTTCTGTTTTCTATGGTCCACGTCTCACTAACCATTCGGACTATCCGTTTGCTTACACTGATGGGGTGGATACAGTCTTATTTTAATAAGAAGGGCCTTTTAAAAAATACAAACCTTTTTTTGCGACCAAAATTGATAAGAATTTACTATATAAGTTTTATTTAAAAGGTATCTCTCAAAAGTGACATCTGAAGATAGCATGGCTTGACGTACAAATATGTGAAAGTAAATCTGGTAGCTGTTATAGGTGTCAGATGAGTTTATTCATAAGAAAGTTGGACTGTGTTAGGGAGGTAGAATTTAGAGTAGGTGTGCCTACATTCAAACGGAGAGAAAAAGGTAAACTGTTAGAGAAAAGTATTCCTACCTACACCAAATCGGGAGTCAAACCCCGAATTCCCTGTCATTAGAAAACCAGCCTAGCTGAGTATTTCTCCGGGCTTTTCTTTACGTTCAATTTGGTCTACTATCTATACAGGATACCAAAATATTTACATTGACGAGTAAGGTCAAATATAGAAGAAATATACCCACATATGCATGACGGGAGGGTGAGAAAACATTTAAGGGAAAACCTTGATAGACCCTAAAGTGAATCGATCCTCCAAACTCCTCATCGCCAGAAAACCAGAACACGTGATACTGACGCCTTAATCCATACGCACAGCTACCCGGGTTTAGAGTGACTCTTAGACAGTGGCGTGGCGTAGAGTGCTTCCACGGTTAGATGAGCTCGTTTAGTTTAAACACGCTCTTATTACCTTGGACAAGTCACAACCTCTTTCGGTGGCCACATGGTCTAGGCTCTAATTCGTCACTCTTGCAATAGACAAGACTGCCTATAACAGAGAGATTTAGGATGAAATCATGTTAGGTGGCAATTAAAGTGCTTTAACTTGAACACTTTTTCACTTTTTCTCCATGAAAATTCGGGTACATCTCTTCTAAATTCAACCTTCATTATAATTAAATATTAGCGTAATTATTAATATACTCACGCGTGAATAATGTGTAGTGAAACATGGGGATTAGAAATGTATAAAATAAATGGTACGGCGAACCGCACAGACTTTCTCTCTCTTTCTATAAACTCGTAAGATTTCTGAACGGATAATGTAAATTGTATCATCACCACTCCACATAAGAACATGCATAAAATAATATACAATGATATAGAATCAATGAGAAAAGAGGCGCATCTTTGTCCACATAAGAGCATTTCAAACTGTTTAATGTCTTCCAAAAGGGTCAACACTTCGTATTAAAATTTCGATTTCTGGCTAAGTTTTAACATTTTATAAGGTGTTGCAGATCTTCAAGTCATCGCATTGATATTTAATTATTCATTTATACATTTTGACCAATAAAAAATGTAAATATTGACTATTGAGTCTAAAATGGAGATAGATCATTGCTATGCAAACATTTCTCCTAAGAGATTTAAGGAAAAATAACATACTTTTTTAGATACTTATATTTAATTACTCTATGGCATTGGAGAATTATTGCGTTAAGACTTAAGTAGTATATGTTTACAACTAAAGCTCACAAAATTGTATTAATATATTTGCAAATATCTCAGAAACTGTTGCTTTTATAAAAATATATGTCAAATAAAAGTTTTTTATTTCTAATAGTCCTACAATTTTGCAATGATAAGTTGTTTAGTTTCTCAAATAGTTGTGGAGATACGGAAATTAACGCTTCTGTAAAGTACCCTAAAAATCATTTTCATAGGAAAATGAAAATAGCCAGTTTATTTATAATCTTAATCAACGCCTAGATACGAATTTTAATCAAAATCGTTTGAGCAGATTTTGAGAAAACCAAATTTTTCTCTTTTCGCCCTTCAGTAAACTACCCTTAATTTTAAGTTTTTATAGACACACAGACAGACGGCATTGCAAAGACTATTTTTTAGGGTTCGGGGGGTCATGAGACGTCGACATCCATCAACATTTCAGGTTAGTTTTTTTTTACGGTCGCAATACTTAAACTTTAATGTCCAAAAAGTTAAAAAAATTCATATAATTGCGTATAGATTGAAAGTTATTGATTTTATAAAAATATGTTTCGGATAAAATATCTGTATTATAAATATATATACATATTTGTAATGCTAAGTAATTTCATATCTCAAATAGTTTCGGAGCTATTATAAAAAATGTTAATTTACGCATCAGACCGGAGCCCTTAAAGCCATTTTGCCGAAATATTGAGAGTAGCCATTTTGTTTGGAATATTTATTAATGTTCATAAATGAAATTTAATCAAAATCGTTAGAGCCGATTTTGAGAAAATCGACTTTTTCTCTTTTTGCCCTTCAGTAAACTACCCTTAATTTTAAGTTTTAATAGACACACAGACAGACGGCATTGCAAAGACTATTTTTTAGGGTTCGGGGGGTCATGAGACGTCGACATCCATCAACATTTCAGGTTAGTTTTTTTTACGATCGCAATACTTAAGCTTTAATGTCCAAAAAGTTAAAAATATATATATAATTGCGTATAGATTGAAAATTATTGATTTTATAAAAATATGTTTCGAATAAAATATTTGTATTATAAATATATATACATATTTGTAATGCTAAGTAATTTCATATCTCAAATAGTTTCGGAGCTATTATAAAAAATGTTAATTTACGCATCAGACCGGAGCCCTTAAAGCCATTTTGCCGAAATATTGAGAGTAGCCATTTTGTTTGGAATATTTATTAATGTTCATAAATGAAATTTAATCAAAATCGTTAGAGCCGATTTTGAGAAAATCGACTTTTTCTCTTTTTGCCCTTCAGTAAACTACCCTTAATTTTAAGTTTTAATAGACACACAGACAGACGGCATTGCAAAGACTATTTTTTAGGGTTCGGGGGGTCATGAGACGTCGAAATCCATCAACATTTCAGGTTAGTTTTTTTTACGATCGCAATACTTAAGCTTTAATGTCCAAAAAGCTAAAAATATATATATAATTGCGTATAGATTGAAAATTATTGATTTTATAAAAATATGTTTCGAATAAAATATTTGTATTATAAATATATATACATATTTGTAATGCTAAGTAATTTCATATCTCAAATAGTTTCGGAGCTATTATAAAAAATGTTAATTTACGCATCAGACCGGAGCCCTTAAAGCCATTTTGCCGAAATATTGAGAGTAGCCATTTTGTTTGGAATATTTATTAATGTTCATAAATGAAATTTAATCAAAATCGTTAGAGCCGATTTTGAGAAAATCGACTTTTTCTCTTTTTTCCCTTCAGTAAACTACCCTTAATTTTAGGGGTAGATATCCAATTCCAAAAACCCCTCGGGGCAACCCTATGAAAACCCTAGATATCAAGTTTCAGCTCAATCGGTAAAATAGTTTAGGCTCTAGTTGGAGGTACAGACAGACAGACAGACAGACAGACAGACAGACAGACGGAAATTCAAAAACCACTTTTTCGGATTCAGGAAGTCATGAAACGTCAAAATTCATCAAAATCTCGAGTTCGATTTTTTTGACGATCACCATACTTTCTCTACCTGTAAGATAGAGAGAAAGTAAAAATAAAATCACGACATGCCACTGCTCTTAGATTAAGGACATTATTATGAATAAAAATAAAATTGGTGTTTTAAAAGAGCACCATTTATATGTGTATGTACTCAGATAGATCTAAAGATAAAGTTTTATGCATACGTTTTATTCTTAGTGCTAAACGGGAGGCATTAGAACGGGCCTGAAAGAGATAAGTTTTATTTAGGTGGACTGGATAGAACTATCTCAAGCATGGCATAGGGTGTGTTGAGGTGGACTGGATAGAACTATCTCAAGATAGGGGTAGTGTGTAATGAGGTAGACTGGATAGAACTATCTCAAGCAAGGAATAGGTTGTAACTAGGTGGATTGTATAGAACTAGCTCAAGACAAGAATAGGGTATATTGAGGTGGCTCAAGATATAGGTTTTAATTAGGTGGACTGAATAGAGCTAGCTCAAAATAGATATAAGATGTAATTAGGTGGACTGGATAGAACTAGCTTAAGATAAAGATAGGGTATGTTTAGGTGGCCTGGATAGAACTATCTTAAGATTAAGATAGGGTTAAATGAGGTGGACTGGACTAGTCTAATATAGGAATAGTTTGTAATGCGGTGGACTGAATAGAGCTAGTTCAAAATAGGGATAGGTGGCGTACTTTTGTAAGTGCAGGAATGAGCTTTCTAGCTTCTAACGCCAGAGAGTAAGTAAATTAAATGGGACAACTTTTAAGTTTCACCAGCATTTTTTTACATATGCAAAATCAACGTCTCTCAAGTGGTATGAGATATTAAAAAAAAATATATTTCGCTATAACGAAGGGATACAATTTGGAGAAGACTCGGATGAAGCCGGTAATAAATCGTTATTCTCAGATGCATCCTCCACCCTCCTCTCACTCGCCCATCTCTCATCTCCATTTCCACAGCATCCTGGTCCGTGAAGGTAGAAGACAGCCTTTACCTGATTCACTTACCATCCATCCGAGCATGCGCAGATCAATATTAACCGATAACTTCGGAACAACAAACAAACAATAAACTAAAAAAAAAAAACCTTTCAATTAGACGATAAGTCGAGCGCTATGGCTTGTGCGCATACGTTTCGTCTCAAGGGGAAAGGTGGGGTGTGGTTTTTTTTTAAGTAGGGGAGGGACAGAGATTAATACCTGATTTATTAATTTGTTACAATGTACACAAAGGATAATTATAGTTCACGGGTTTTTTTAAAGAGAAATATGAGGGCTGAATTTAAGAGTACAGTTCGTCAAGAAAGAAAAGGCATAAAAAAATATTTTTTTTTTCATTTGTTGTGATGTAAATAAAAAGGTTTCTCTGCATTTATTTTATAATAAACTTTTTTTTATACAAGACCTGAATCAATGGGCCAAGCAGGTTGAAACGTTATCCTGATTTTTCAGTGAGCATTAAGTCATTGTTCGAATCCCGGATGAACGCACTAAAGAGAGATTTTTTATAGTACTTTATAATTTTTTTCTTCCGAGTAAATGTGGGTACCTTTCCGATTTAACGACAAAAAAGACAAGCTATATAATAAACAAAGAGAATAACAAATATAGAACTGCCCGCATCGGTAATTGCATATTCTAAGGCAGTTTTTCCCAAACTGTGGTACGTGACACCGTTGAATTTGAATAATCATGAAATAGTTTTATGCCTCTGTAGTCTAGTTGCTCTAGTTTCTAGTTACAGACCCAGAGGTACCGGGTTCAATCCTTGGCACTTCCAGAATTTTTGTCTGTGAAGCAGTAGGTCTAGAACGGGGTCAAACACAGCTTTGTAAGGACAAATGAGAGGCTATTTGAATAGATAGATATCATCTCCGGGCTATAAAAGTGAAATTAACTGCCGAAGGGTTCATTGTGCTGACCACATGACATCCTCTATCCACAAATTTTTGCACTATCAGAGTGGCTGCCTCTGTCGGTATAGCTCGATTACGGAGTTACGCCCTACGGTGTTAAATAATAAATCTGATGAATAAAGTAACTCAGATTTTGATGAGATGTAATGAACTTTTTGGAGGTTTTTATTAATCTATGTCACGTCTTTGTTTAGCTTTGTAGCTTTCGTTTAACTTTACTTGATAATATATATTGATTTCTCTATTATTTTTTTATGAAAGAGTTGGATGAGTTACGTTGGTCAAACCACCACCACGAAAGGGATAAAGCGACTGACAAATGTTTAAGAAACAATGGTCTAAATTAGAGCATTCCTCACGACTGGACTGCCAATGACAGGGAGATTGAGGTTACAATCTCGTTTGGATACATTGAATATGTTATTTTTTCTTCTAAAATATGGTTTATCTCTCTTTCACCACGTAAATGAGAGTAAATTTATTTTAAATTATACTTTCCTAATTCCTACCCCATTAGTATAAACTTGCGGATAGTCTGTACTGACAGAAAAACAGTGTACTCACAGACCCACAAACACTTTATTTTTTGTTTATCGTCATGTCTTACTATCTATTCAGGCTATATGCACTTATAATAATTACTCTAATGGGGTAGGGATGAATAAGGAATCATTTTAGGGTTAATATACCAGCATTTGGCGCGGAAGGAGAGTGGGAAACCATTTAGGAAAAACCACCATTAATATATCCAACCGGGATTTGAGCCCCAGTCTCTCTCCGTCATCAACAGACCAGTTTAACACGAGAATGACGCCTTAGACCATTCGGCCACTGAAGTGGGTCCACATAAAAGTTAACAAGCCCATAAAATGGATTAGTTTTTCAAGAAATACGAAGATTTTTATCCTTTATATATTAAAATATAACTGACATCATACAGGCATACGAATTTGAGTAATTATACAAATTGTATTTATAATCTATCATCAGTGACAAATCACATCGCTTTAAGTTAAGAAAACAGCATTGGCGAACTACACAAGACTTGACAAGACCTCTTTTAGAAAGACGTTTTGACTTCATCTGCACATTGAATGGCTTTTAAAAGTAAAGTGAAAGGAAGTAGAGTGCGCAGTGGTATTGTACATTCAACAAACTATAAATTATCAAATCCAGATGATGAAGTGTTTTAATTCTGCCAACTATTCATGCCTGTATAGACACTGACGTTTTGTGAGCCCATGAATGCCCCAGCGGAGACTGTTTACATAACAATTTAACTAACAGTGCTTCTCTTTTGACATTCTATCTACATATTCTTTTCAATGTGGGCTTTCAAATCTCGTATGAAACGTGATATGTTGCACTCGAGATAGATACAAGCTCAGAATGTTTTACTGGAATATTACTCAAGAGGATGTTTAATGAAACTGTTAAGCATACTAAAGAGGTATTAGATCAAGTACACTTTGTATGGTAAAATATTTACGACTTGATTTTTTTTGTAGTGACTACGTCAGAAATTAATTAATTGGAGACGTCATAGTTAAAGAGAGGCATGATAAATGGGGGTACTTTGGAGCATTATACCAAACCAAATTTTGATTGTTATTTATTAAAACATCCAGATAATTTTACTATTAGCCTCTTCTTTTTAACGTGTTTATTGCTGACATTTGTAAGCAAATCTTCAAACTATTTTTTGTTTGCTAACTTTCTAAAATTATTCAAAAACATCATATCACCCACTGATTGTTTATATTTGCAATTAGACATAAATAGTGTATTACCAAAGTCTACTGAAAAGGTAATAAATCGTAGATGTACACGTACACTATTGCACGTGGCTCATTTCTGATTAAATATTAATGGAGATAAAGAGTTAATATAAGTTCATAATACTAAACTTTGCTGAGCTATTCAATATTTTGATAAAAACTACATTGAAAAGGTCATTTTTGACCATTTTAGAATGGCTTCACAGATAAGCACTGTGCACAAATCTTCATTCTGTCATATTAGGGACATAGGCTACTGTAGTTAATAACAAGAAACTTTGTCGCTCTGTCCCCCATAGTCACCGTGGAAAATTTCTAGTATTTATTAGAATACGAATGCACTGCACACATTTCTGGAATATCGTGTTTTCTTTTCCCTTTAACTTCCATACTTCGTGCGAACCGGGAGCTGAGTTGTGACTGCTATGATGAACGATTTTGATGACCTAGGTGTTACATTAGACCATAAGCTCTATTTTTACTACCATTTTGAATACATAGTTTCTCACTTTCTTAAATTACTCGGCCTTATCAAGTGTATCACTTCCTTATTTTATAGGGTTTACTATATTATAAGTTTGTATTTTGCTTTGGTGATATACAAACTAGAATATGCTAGTGTGGCGTGGAATTATATCAACTTAACTGACTCCTTCAGAATGGAAGATGATCATCGCAAATTTGTCACTACTCGCTATGAAAAATTATGTTTTAACAGTTTTTATATTGATTATGATAGAATTCGGACTCTTTTAGGGCACCAAACACTTTTCACCTGAAGTATATATAGTTATGCCCCCTTAAAAAAAAATTAATAGCAACATTTCTTATAAAACCACCCTTGAACATGTGGGCATCTTTGTGCCCTCTTGTTCCACTGGAATTTTAAAATATTTTTTATCAGTAACACAAACTTTGCCCCCTTGCCCGTTGTATCAGCAGTGCTAACTTTAGGTTTCCAGAATTTGATTTTTATCATAAAAGAAAAACCAAACTTGATTATCTAGGGTACACACTTATAACTAATTACTTAATGCTTTTTCATCGTGGACCCGTAACTAAATAACTATTACAATTGTTGGAATAGTTCCTTTTAATTTTCTCTCTGTGTTATTACTTAGTTACTATATCTTGTTCATTTTAGAGTAATTTACTGTACTCAAAGGCAATGTATTTATTATTTTGTAAGACCTGTTTTTTGTGCTCAGTAATTTTTCAGTGATAGCCTGTTGGATGTATCGACTATTGGCTAGTACTTTAATAAAAGGAAAATAAATGGTACGGCGCACCGCACAGACTTTCTCTCTCTTTCTATAAACTCGTAAGATTTCTGAACGGAATAATGTACATTGTATCATCACCACTCCACATAAGAACACGCATAAAATAATATACAATGATATAGAATCAATGAGAAAAGAGGCGCATCTTTGTCCACCTAAGAGCATTTCAAACAGTTTAATGTCTTCCACAAGGGTCAACACTTCGTATTAAAATTTCGATTTCTGGTTAAAATTTTAACATTTTATAAGGTGTTGCAGATCTTCAAGTCATCGCATTGATATTTAATTATTCATTTATACATTTTGACCAATAAAAAATGTAAATATTGACTATTGAGTCTAAAATGGAGATAGATCATTGCTATGCAAACATTTCTCCTAAGAGCTTTAAGGAAAAATAACATACTTTTTTAGATACTTATATTTAATTACTCTATGGCATTGGAGAATTATTGCGTTAAGACTTAAGTAGTATATGTTTACAACTAAAGCTCACAAAATTGTATTAATATATTTGCAAATATCTCAGAAACTGTTGCTTTTATAAAAATATATGTCAAATAAAAGTTTTTTATTTCTAATAGTCCTACAATTTTGCAATGATAAGTTGTTTAGTTTCTCAAATAGTTGTGGAGATACGGAAATTAACGCTTCTGTAAAGTACCCTAAAAATCATTTTCATAGGAAAATGAAAATAGCCAGTTTATTTATAATCTTAATCAACGCCTAGATACGAATTTTAATCAAAATCGTTTGAGCAGATTTTGAGAAAACCAAATTTTTCTCTTTTCGCCCTTCAGTAAACTACCCTTAATTTTAAGTTTTTATAGACACACAGACAGACGGCATTGCAAAGACTATTTTTTAGGGTTCGGGGGGTCATGAGACGTCGACATCCATCAACATTTCAGGTTAGTTTTTTTTTACGGTCGCAATACTTAAACTTTAATGTCCAAAAAGTTAAAAAAATTCATATAATTGCGTATAGATTGAAAGTTATTGATTTTATAAAAATATGTTTCGGATAAAATATCTGTATTATAAATATATATACATATTTGTAATGCTAAGTAATTTCATATCTCAAATAGTTTCGGAGCTATTATAAAAAATGTTAATTTACGCATCAGACCGGAGCCCTTAAAGCCATTTTGCCGAAATATTGAGAGTAGCCATTTTGTTTGGAATATTTATTAATGTTCATAAATGAAATTTAATCAAAATCGTTAGAGCCGATTTTGAGAAAATCGACTTTTTCTCTTTTTGCCCTTCAGTAAACTACCCTTAATTTTAAGTTTTAATAGACACACAGACAGACGGCATTGCAAAGACTATTTTTTAGGGTTCGGGGGGTCATGAGACGTCGACATCCATCAACATTTCAGGTTAGTTTTTTTTACGATCGCAATACTTAAGCTTTAATGTCCAAAAAGTTAAAAATATATATATAATTGCGTATAGATTGAAAATTATTGATTTTATAAAAATATGTTTCGAATAAAATATTTGTATTATAAATATATATACATATTTGTAATGCTAAGTAATTTCATATCTCAAATAGTTTCGGAGCTATTATAAAAAATGTTAATTTACGCATCAGACCGGAGCCCTTAAAGCCATTTTGCCGAAATATTGAGAGTAGCCATTTTGTTTGGAATATTTATTAATGTTCATAAATGAAATTTAATCAAAATCGTTAGAGCCGATTTTGAGAAAATCGACTTTTTCTCTTTTTGCCCTTCAGTAAACTACCCTTAATTTTAAGTTTTAATAGACACACAGACAGACGGCATTGCAAAGACTATTTTTTAGGGTTCGGGGGGTCATGAGACGTCGAAATCCATCAACATTTCAGGTTAGTTTTTTTTACGATCGCAATACTTAAGCTTTAATGTCCAAAAAGCTAAAAATATATATATAATTGCGTATAGATTGAAAATTATTGATTTTATAAAAATATGTTTCGAATAAAATATTTGTATTATAAATATATATACATATTTGTAATGCTAAGTAATTTCATATCTCAAATAGTTTCGGAGCTATTATAAAAAATGTTAATTTACGCATCAGACCGGAGCCCTTAAAGCCATTTTGCCGAAATATTGAGAGTAGCCATTTTGTTTGGAATATTTATTAATGTTCATAAATGAAATTTAATCAAAATCGTTAGAGCCGATTTTGAGAAAATCGACTTTTTCTCTTTTTTCCCTTCAGTAAACTACCCTTAATTTTAGGGGTAGATATCCAATTCCAAAAACCCCTCGGGGCAACCCTATGAAAACCCTAGATATCAAGTTTCAGCTCAATCGGTAAAATAGTTTAGGCTCTAGTTGGAGGTACAGACAGACAGACAGACAGACGGAAATTCAAAAACCACTTTTTCGGATTCAGGGAGTCATGAAACGTCAAAATTCATCAAAATCTCGAGTTCGATTTTTTTGACGATCACCATACTTTTTCTACCTGTAAGATAAGAGAGAAAGTAAAAAGTGTTGTCTATTTATTTATACTCTAATAATTTTAGCGTATGGCCGGTCTTACAGTTTGAGAGTTATTTTGTCTGAGTAGTTCAAATATTGAGACTTAATGTTAAAACTTATTTCTAAGAGGCTACAATTATTGTTATAGTTTTGTATGAACATTTATTTGATGGTCAATTTTGAGAATTTTGTCTACCCAGCAAAAATGGTTCTTTCACCTAGTTCTGAAAATATAAACAGATTTTAATACTTTAAATTCTGAAAGTATGGCATTTCAAACCTTAGCCGCTTGAAAGGTAAATGTTTTTTTTTGAAGTTTTTTGTTGGTTGTTTGGGTACTTGTAAAGGAGCTTTATTTTGTGTTTTATATGTATATATGAAATATATTTTGGTCACTTCTGAGTAGAGGTAGGACGGGTTTATGTTTATGGTTTAAAGGCGCATCAAGGCAAAAGTTTATTATTACTTACGCTTAATATAAATAAGAAGTTGTATATGACTCTTTCACGCCAAAGAACAGTATCTTGTTAAAATAACATTTCTAAATGTTTTATATTATGCAATACATATTATATAACAATGATGACTCTTTCATAGCTCACAAGCTCGTTCTACACCTATCCCCTATTTATTATTTAAAACGTTAACTGTCTAACGAATGCGATGTGTCAGAAATTTTAGCTAATATCTCTCATAAATCACATAATGAATGTATGAATGAACAGTTACGGGAGAGGGGAGGGGATATCAGATCCCTATCACTCGTGTAGCCATTTAATAGCATAGTAAAAAGTCAAGCTGTGGGTCCCATTTCTAACATGAAATATCCATGTTTCTTAGTATGACCTTTCAACCCTGCTTGTTGGGAGTTCACAGGGCATCCGCGTACGTGGCGTCACGTCTAAGAAATTTTTATACCGAATGAATAAAAACGTAAGAACTGGAAAACAAGAAGTTTTTAGGCTTCACTCGATCCGTTACAGAACTAAATTATCAGTTTGAAATATCATGTTTTTTTACATATTCTATTATGTCTATCTATCTCTTATTTGGCTAAACAGTATCTTGGTATTCCCCTAGGTATTTTTAAGGCAGGGTCATTTGTCACGCCATTTTTCTTTAAGTATATTTTTAAAACAAGAAATCTATGAGATATAAAATGTCAAAATTTATCCGACTCTGGATATAACAGTGTAGGTGGAACTTCTTTTGTCTGGGGGCAGGGGAGTGGGGTCT
>CABFWB010000444.1:148532-167004 GCA_902151455.1 Timema bartmani | reverse complement strand
GATTTGAAATGGTTGGAGTCAGTGATTCTAAAAGTTGGCTGTACCACCCTTAGTGTCAGAGGGACCACCTAAGGGGAACTAAGAGGGTGACACTAGCTTATCAATTTGATAACTTATCTATTACTGTCTATAATCATTCTCGATATTCACAGACAATCTCCGATTTAAAACTTGTGTCATGTCACTGATTTTGTCTCCAGTTTTGTGGCTGAATTAATTCAATTTAAAATGTATACGTATTAAATATAACTTATTTAATCAAGTCAGTTTCTGAAGGGTTTTAATTTAAGAACTGGGGAAAATACACATCATCATAGCTAGTGACGAGTATTTCTCAATCATTCTTAATTTTGTCCTAACTTCTGGGCTTAAGCTGGTTCACTACTTTTATGTCCGATGTCCTATCACTTTAATTAAGTATATCGCTATATTTCACAGAAAAAAAAAATATATATACATATAAATATGACTATAGGAGTGTATAATTTAAACGGTCACTACTGCCATAAGTGATTTTAAAAGTGAATGGCCCTTAATAAAAAAAAAGTCGCATTAATTTATAGTATTCACTTGATCATTAATAACAGTGATGGTTGAGGTGATTAAATTATTGGTATAAAATTGTATTTAACCACCATTAGTTGTGAGGTTGATGTTCGATTCCCGGCCAGGTGCACTCGGGTTTGTTGTTTTTTCAATGTATGATTTTAATCCTAGATAAATTTAAATGGAGGGGTGCATAATCCCTTAGTATAAGCTATCTTAATTATTCATGCCCGATTAAATTAAATCATTACTAAACCTTATATAATACGTGGCGATTAAAAATAGAAATAGTACCAATTAGACGTCTCGTGACTTGGTTCATTGTTTTCCTTGTTTCAAATTGACTGAACAATATTTCAGACGGGCAGTAAGGTTTTTTTTCACACACCTACACTCTAAGCCCCTAACACGCCAACCAATACTTGGTTATTCAACTAACAAAGAGATACGTTATTATTTAGGAGGAGAAGATCTCATTCCAAAAAGAAAAAAAAAGGTTGTAAGAAGGGAGAGAAAGCCTCTTTTCTGGTTTAGTGGGATCATTTATTGAAATATTATTCAAATAACTAGAACTAACTTGTCACCCAAAATGTGATTTACATGTGGTTAAACTTCATATTAATCACAACGTGCGAATGTGTGGAGTGCCAGGCTTCCACCGTGGTTCGGATCCCACCTTAAACTGCAGGTCCTCCATTTCATCTCATAATCACCCTCTACCATTACACATTAGTATAAGTGCGTATAACCCGAACGGGTAGTAAGACGTGGTGCTAATAATAATAATAATAATATATAATAATAATAATAATAATAAATATTCATGAGCTAAGCAAATCCTTCTTATTTTATTAATTCACTAAATTTTAAACCTGTTTATGAGAGACTGAAGAAAGATCTTGGATATCCATATTTCAAACGGTAACATGGCGGTTCTGGAACTTAAAGGGTTTGGGATTAAATAATTTAAAATGTTGACTATAGCAATAGAACCCATTCTGACTTAACATAAATTAAAGTTGTTAAAATATTAGGTTGCATTTTGTTAGGTTGGGTTAGTTGTAATTAATAACATATAGTCCGCTTCGGTGGTCTAAGCTCTAAGGCGCTAATCTCTCAGTAGACTAGACTGCCGATAACGGAGAGATCAAGGTTCGAATCTCGGTCGGGTGTACTGAGGGTGGATTTTACAAAAAGATTTAGCACTTTCCCTCCACGTAAATGGGGGTACATTTCCTATAGATTTAACCTTCTTAAACTGTAAAACCATTAGCTAAATTTGTACGCAGTGATGTTAAGATTTTGTTAGGTTTGGCTAGTTTGTCTATAAACCCTATTAGTCCACAAAAGTTTTCATGTTTACTTTACATATTTTGTATTTTTTAAATAATTCACAAGCTGCCCCTTATCAAGTTTTCATTTTATTATATTCTGCCAAATATTATTTTAGTCATGTGTGAAAGTCTTCTTAATGGTAAGTGATTAGAAGTATTTAATCAAGGTGAATCATAATAAAATGTGAAATATTTGGAGTTTTTTTTAACAAAAATAGTGTTCTCAATGCAGCAGGCTTGCGCGTCTTTCTAAAGCAGGTATTACCAACCCTTTTCACTTCAGGGCACACTTAGTTTAAGACATTAATTATGTTAACGGCACACTTATATAAAGATGTAATATAATTTTATTTTTTATTTTTTTTAAGCACCACGTTCAGGTTGTACGCTCATGTACTAATTTATCTCTTTGTTTTAGGGATTGTAAGGATATATATTTAGGGAGTGAAGGTGAACTGGTGGTCTAGGGGTAAGGTGTCGGACTTCTGTGCTGGGGTCCGGGGTTCAATCCTTGGTCCCGGCACAGCTTTCTCTGATTGCCAAACCCTTCCTCCACCTCTGACAAGACGTGTATTAATCACAACTTGTGAATGTGAGGAATGCCAGGCCTCCACCGTGGTTCGGATCCCACGTTACACTGTAGGTCCTCCATTTCATCTCACAATCACCCTACCATTACACATTAGCGTAGGTGCGTATAACCCGAACGGATAGTAAGACGCAGTGCAATAATAATAATAATAATAATAATAATAATAATAATAATAATAATAAAGGGAGTGTACCCACATTTGCTGAGACGGCGAGAGTGGAAAACTATTTTGTAAAAACCACCCTCAGTACACCCGACCGAGATTCGAGCCTCAATCTCCCTGTCATAGTCAGTCAAGTATTCTGCGAGAGTGGCGTGTTAGACCATGCAGCCACCGTAGTGGGTCTTTTTTCTATTATATTTAGATAAAAATTACAACTATTAGTATCAATATGCAGTTGACAATAATAGTCCATCGTAATCTATTATTGAACCAAGACGCTTTTGAAATTTGATTTTAAGATTCTTTTATAAATATGGTTTCAACAATGACCTGGAAAGCCGGCCCAATAATATTTCCACCAATAGCATGACGTGGTCTCGTGTTATTTTGCGATAAATTCAGCAACTTTAAATGACGCTTTAGGTTAACTATTTGAAACGTATAACCCTTTTTTTCCATTCTAGTTACTGTCTTGTGTTGTGATTTTACAAGACATTCAAAATAATATGATGATAGTTTTCGGGACTCACCGTGATGTTTGGTGGTTGGATGCCACTTCATTTTGTTTGGAACCATTGTTTTATTACTCAAGCGTTCTGCAAAAAAAGATAGAGATAGAAACAGGTCGGTGACAATCTTTATTCCAAGTGAGTCCCGCAAGTTAAATAGCTATTTTTACAACCTTATAACCTAACACTTGAGGAGACTTTAAACTGAAACCAGTTGTAGATTTTCAAGAGAGGGTTTGCTAAATTAGAACCTTAGAGAATTTTGGTGCTGCACTTCCAAAATTTCCCGGCAAATTAAAGTGCTGTGGTACACCTGTTGGGGACGGTTTAGGACAACTGGGCACCCCCATCTGAGCACCGCCAACAGGGTGCGGCCAACTGGGTGCTTGCGAAATGGGCACTGGTAAGACTGGGCGCCAAGACAACTGGGTGCCAGTGTAACTATTGTAATAATTGTTTTTTTACTTAAATATTCATTTTTGGAGTTGTTTAAAAAAAGTCATAGCAGAGTAAACTTAATTTGTGTATATGCCCGATTTATAAAGGTAGACTACTTGATATTATGAAATTTAAAAAAATGTATAACACAAAAAAAAACATAAAAAATAATAATTTTGATCAAGATAAATCATGTAAATATGAATCTAACCTAACCTAGCCTTACAATTATATTATTTAAAAAAAATGACCCTGGCGTCCAGTCTTCCCAGTGCCCAGTTTGCAAGCGACCAGTTGGACGCGCCCAGATGGCGGTACCCAGTTGTCCGGATCCGTGTTGGGAGCCACTGATCTTAAGGGAAAACATTTTTAAATTTGTCAATGGTGGAATGTTATCTTCTTGACTGGGTGAATGAGGTAATAATTTTCTAATACATTAAAACAATAACACTAACTATTTTTGTTTCAAGTAATTTAATGTGTCTTATTATGAAAAAAATTATGCTATTTGATAGTGTTTTTTTTTATTTGTTTCAAATTTTTCAAATTTTTCAAAAAAATAAGTTGTAAGCTTTCTATAGCCCTATTTTGATTTAATTGCACATTTAAAACTAGCGAATCTGCGTCAGTATGGCTGACTTCTTTGTTAAAATGTCAAATACTTCTGGTCAACTCTTGAGGGAACTAACAAAGTTTGTCAACCTGATCCATTAAACAAACGAGTTCCATGAATGATGTCGGTACCTTATGTAGGCTCATTACTCCTTCACCGTCATTTCCGTTGTTCTTGACGTCACTAGTTACTCGTAGTTCTTTTTTTTAACTATTCATATTTGGAAATGGTCAGAAAAGGATAGAAGAAAGTTTTCTAATAGACTCACTAATTATTGGTTACTACGATAGTAATTACTAGCTTCAAGATTTATACCCATAAGTATATAACACAGCTGGTGTGAAGCTATTTAGTTTTTTTTAAGTGTAATACAATTAATTAACAATTAATACAAACTGAAAGTAGGTCTATAATAGTATATTTAAATAAAACTACATTTAACTCAAAATAATTAAAGGAGTATGTTGTTAATATAGGGTAGAATTTTAATAAAAAAAGGCATTTTAGGAAAGAAGAACATTTCTTCTTGCAGGCAACATTGATAACATTTTGAAATTTTGTTAGTTTTATTTTTTAGGTATTTATAAGATCTGTCAAAAGAGGCTGATGCACTTTGCGGGGCCTGACGTATGAATATGTAAAAGTAAATCTAGTAGCTTTCTAGCTGTCATATAAATCCCTTTCAATGAAAATTGGACTGCACATACCCTACACTTCTAAAAGACAATAGTTTTCGGTCAACAAAATAGTGGATTTATATTTGAATTAACTTGTTGACATATTTTTACTTACCTTGATATTTCATACTAATGTGTGAGCCTGGTTTAATTTACTGACTGGTTTAATTTAGGGCTGGTCTAAAATAATATATTGCCATATGTAAATTGAACAAATCTTGCAAACCATATATGTCTTAAATATAAATATGTAACTTCTTGTAAAAAGATGTTTTATAATATTAATTAAAAAGTAACATTATATTAAACATAAAACAGATTCCTTTTATTAAAATTTATTATTATGTAACAAATATTTTGAACACCATCAATACAAATTGTATGTAAATGTGAAAAGAGACCTATTTAGAATATTTTATTTTTCATTAAATTGTAAATATTTAGTGTATGTTTTATTTATGCTCTTTATTTTAATGGTGCATGTATTAAACCAGTTATACATTTAGGTACTTTATATGATAGTAGTCCAACACCTTAGCTCAGTCGTTAGAGTGTCTAGATACGGGTTTGATTCCCGGCATGGTCGAAAATATATCATTGATAAGGATATGGGGTTACCCTCTCACATTGATAAATTGACGGCCGCAGACTGGATGTTGTGTCTGTCCTAGTATTAAGTTAGAATATAAAAGCTATGAAGCCACAACAGGCCTAGCCAGCCAGTAGCGGAAAATATATGGAATGAATAAAAAAACTGACCCAGACCATAGGCTGGAAATAGTAATGGATATAAAAAAAAGTTCTGATACACTTTCTCAAAAATTAAAGCTGCAAATCATATGACTTGACGTATGAATACTTATTTAACTGTTAGGAACATTCCTTCCTATAAAAATTACAAAAAACTATACTTGCAGACACGCGGACTAAGGCATCATTCCACAGTCCAATTTTCATAAAAATGAGCCATTTTAGAAAATACATACATATATTTTTGCGGTCAACAATGACAAAACTTTTAATATTTTATAACTACTTAAAACAACCAACGAAATTTACAGCTCTAGATCACATGATTTGACGTATGGATACTTAAAATAATACCTAGTAGCTTTTCTATCTATCGGATGAAAAATGTGAAAATTAGAACTAAGGGGGGCCCTATAAAAATACATATTACCATTAGAAAAACTCTTTTAAAACTATAAAGTACATTTTGAGTAGAAAAGAACAAAGCATAGTTTGGTATTTGCTTATGTGCTGGCTCTACTTAATACGCAAGATCTTTGTTTCTAAAATAATATTTTAAATTAACTCAGCCCACCTAGTTTATTAATTGTATTATTAATATTTGTAAAGGAGATTTAATGCATATGGTCTTTCCAGATGCATAGAAAATTAATTTTTTGAGGGGAAAGGAGGGAAGGCCTGTTAAAAAAGTTTTTATAATCACGTTTATACAAGTTTTTGTAAATGGTGACATTAATTATTTATGTAAATTTTCACAACACTTGAACATAATATCCAAACAAAAACTATAAACTTTACTTTTCACCGTTTATATAGAAGGACAGTGTGTGATTTAAGTGTCACTTACTAAACATAAGTTTATCTATATAAAATATAAAATACATATTAAATGAAATTATGAAGACAGCTGCGCAAATTTTATTGATAAGAACATAAATATTGTGGGAACTTTCTACAAATACCCTACAAAAAGAAGGTCATTTAAAACATAGACAAAGCATCCCTTATCTCTGTTTAAGATGCACCCACAGTATAGATCTGAATTATAAATGGGGTTAATCTACCAGAATACGAGTCTGAATCTTTAACTAGGATCAGAATTCTTAAAAACATGGGGGACATTATATCTTTACTTAGACCACTACATTTATTCATAAGTTTGTTTGGAATATAGGAATAGCATCTAGATGCTTTTATTTTGTTAGAATCAATTCATTATAAGTTCATAACATGTATTCATTCAGATAAGTGGTAAATTAGTGGTTTAGGGGTTAAGTGCTCGCCTCACGACCTTATGTTAAAAGGTTCACACCCAACCAGGGTCGACGGATTTTTCNAAAAAAAATCCGTAGCACAGCTTTCTTCAGAGGGGAAGTAAAGCCATTGTGGCATGTAAAAGAACCCTGAAAGTTATGTGAAAATACCTTTCCTTGTCAAATTTGTAAGTACTTTCGCTCTCGCTCATAGTAATTTTTGTTTTTTTACATCCATTACTGTTTATAGCCTATTACCTGGGTCAATTTTTGTTTTTATTCAAGTCATATATTTTTCTACTACCGGCTGACTAGGTCTGTCTTAGCTTCATATGCCTTATAAAGTATCAGAACCTAAAAAACAATAAATAATAATATAATAAAATGTTATAAATGTTAACAACAACAAACGTTTGTATTTTCTAAAAGTTTCTTCCTACAAAAATCCTACTAAAGACTTACTCTTACTTGGTTAACTTATGATGATATGACCTTAATGTATTAAGTCAAGGTAAGAATGAAACAACCGGCTTCAGTGGCCGAATGGTCTACGGCATCACTCACGTGTTATACTGGCCTGCTTAAGACCGGGAGATTAGGGTTAGAGTCCCAGTCGGGTTGAGGATGGCTTTTTCTGAATAGTTTCCCACTCTCCTTCCACGCAAATGTGGTTATATTACCTCTAAAATTATTCCATCCTCATCCCTAGCTCATTAGAATAATTATCATGTATGCGTATAGCCTGAAAAGGTAGTAAGACGCAGTACCCGATTAGGGGGCCGTATGGTCTAAGGCGTCACTCTTGTAATAGACTAGACTGCCGATGAAAGGGATATCGTGTTTTGATTCTGTTGGGTGTACTAAGGTTTTTTTCCTAAATGTTTTTCCACTTTCTCTCCATGCGAATGCAGGTACACTTAATCTAAATTCAACCTTCCTGATCCTTAACCCATTTGCGTAAATAGTACATAAGCGTATAATCATAATGGGTAGTAAGACGTGGTGCTAAAAAGGATTGGGTCGTATATTTTTTTAATACTGATACTTTTCAGAGTATGTGAGTGGCAACTTAACAGAAGATCCAGGACAGCCCAGTTCACATATGACCTGGATGTTATCGAATACGAATTGTATACCTCCCATATGGCATATGACCCAGATGTTACCTTACACGGAGTCCCAGGTGGCAGGCTAAAACCTACCTCGTAGTAAATAAGATGAACTTGAAATACCAAAAACTCTGTGTGACATCATGACATTGTCAACAAGAAGAAAAAACAAACAGAAATAGACAAACATACTTTTCAGTCACGAGCATGAGCTCTAAATTACCGGTCACACCACGCAATCTTAGGGGTGGTGGTGGGGACAGGCGAAAAATAAAGTAGTACATCGTAGAACACAATTATTATCCCGCGTGTCGTGGGGATATTTTTGATATTTTTCTCGTCTAGCGTGAGAGAATCAATTGTATAATACTATATTGTAGGTGGTGAGCGTCACGATATTACCCATCTTCCAAACCTCGGTGATAAATATCCATAGACGTAGAATTGACTAGAATTGACGTCGTTCATATGTGAGGTTTGGCTCAAGCTAGAGCGAGCGATACCTAAATGATAAGATTTAATTGTGGGCTTGAAACAATAAAACTATACATAAAAAATACAGATTAATTCAAATTTGTATCTTGAAACATTAAAAATACCGAATACTCAAAAGGTTTTATTTTGAAACATTAAAACAAACGTTAATTTATATTTTTGTATGCGTAAAAATAATTATTTCAAGCTAATTAGTTATTACAAGCAGCATAATTGCATTTATCAAAAGATGGATGGATCAATTTGTATTTATTTTGATTGAATGATATATATTTTAATTGGTGACCAGACAAGCAATACCCATTCAAACGGAGATACATACTTATAATACATGTAAGAATGAGCCTCGAAAGTGCGTATAGTTGCATTAGTGGTAAAAATAAATGTATATTAAGCCAAATGTACAGTCTGCAGCTTTATGTTATATTTGTCCTTATCTTTGAGGATATTTAATTGCTGTATACACACACTCCATATCTTAAATCACGTGATGTGTCAACTAATGGGAAAACAGTCCAATCAAACTCATCAAAATAAAACAACTCAGCAAAATCGGCTAACACAATGAAAATTTTCAAAGTTTTCTTTTTCATTTTTATTTGAAATAATTGTGACTTTTATTTGATTAAGTTTTTCAAGAACTTCTATCGATACTAGGAAAATCAAAATAGTAAGCATTTATAAAACGGTTCCATTTCCTATAATTTTATTGATAATTTAAATAGATTTTAGACACCAATGGTGATTTTTTTTTCTATTTGATAGGTTCAAAGTTTCTGTCTCTAATGATGGATCTTACTTAATAAGTTAAAATTTATATTACTTCTACAAAGTCTTTGGTAGTCCCACGTTGATTTCCACACTGAATTTCTATAAATGAGTGAGAAATATCCTCCAAATTTTGCCGGAAAACTATCTCATATAACTGATGCCACGATCGACATGAGATCAACGGCTTTACTTCCCCTCCTAATGAAATTGTGCTGCGGATTTTCATTGTTTGGCAAGAATCGGATGGTTTTGAAAACACGAACATCGGGTGTCGAGGTAGTTTTCTTTACACTAATAAGTGCTTTTAAGAGAACCAGCATCGAAATATCAGTAAGGAAACAGCCCTTTAAAATAAGTGTTTCGGAGTTGACGCAATTTGTCTTGATCCTGTAAGAGAGTTTGCAGCAGGACTTGATGATGTAAAAGATGTTACAGCAAGACTTGATGATGTAAAAGATGTTGCAGCAAGACTTGATGATGTAAAAGATGTTGCAGCAAGACTTGATGATGTAAAAGAGGTTGCAACAAGGTTTGATGCTATAAAAGAGGTTTCCACGAGACTTGATATTATAAAAGAAGTTGTGGTAAGACTTGATGCTGTAAAGGAGTGCGGAAATTCTTGAGGCTTTAAAAGAGGTTACAACAAGACTTGATTATGTAGAAGAGAGATATTTGGGCAATCAAAGTCAAATCATCCCTTTAAACTCTCGCTCTGGGAAACCTAATCATGGAGATAATCTTTTATGGGCTACGTACCAAAGACCAAGTGAGTACGGAGTGCTCAGGTGTGAGGTGTTTCATAAGTCTATGGATGTAGTATTGAATCCGCCTCGTCCGAGAGATATGAAATGACAGACGAGATGGTTCGAGAGTGCGGCGTTTCAGTCTCTTAATGACAAGTCTGATGGTCGACCTTCTCACCTCAGTTGAGACGTATAGGAGAAGCCACGTACGTAGTCGACATCTTCTTACCACGACCTGCGAAACCACATCTCTAACACACTCATGGAGGAACCGCAAGATCTGAAACACCATTTGCGGCGACTTTGCTATATGAAGTGCAACGTACGACCTTAATGAAGATTTTGAAATAAATATTTTAATAATCACAGAGTTTCATAACCGAGATAATAATGTCCTGTCATGGCTCAGACACGTCAAGCTCTTCTCTGTCGCCTCTAAGATTCGTTAGTTCCTATCGAGATGAAGACGTCAAGCTAGGACAGCGATGACAGGTGAGGTAGTAGTTTAATATAGCCCGCAACCACTTGATTTCATCCTAATTTCTCATATAGAGGAAGTATTGTAGTTGTGAACATTGTATTTTTTTTCAACCCGCTTGGTGGCCGCATGGCCTAACTCTAACGCGTCACTCTCTCAGTAGATTAAACCACCGATGACAGGGTACGGTCATACCTAGAGATAGGGTAAATTCGCTTTTGCGAAAAACCGCGAAAAGAAAAAAAAGGGTCGAAAATAGGATATTTATAAGTTTTCTTTGCGTTTCATGGCATTTGAAAGTGTTCAAAGCGATTTTTATCTCGCGAACTAACGTGAAAAACGTGATTTTGAGAGTATTTTAGCTAAATTATTCTATTTAGCGAAATAGACGCGAACTCCCTGAAAATGCTGTGCATTTAAATAAAATGCTGAGAATTTCTATAAAACGATTGTTTTTCAGAGGAAATAAGTGATTAAAAAATCATTGAGTTTCACTCGTCTGTGTGCTTCAGCTCAGGTTTTACTTGCATCCTGTGTCTTCCACAGCCCATCCGGCTAATCGCCACATTCCGTTAGTCGTTGCTTTTATCATAAATCCTTTGTATAGGCCCTAAAAACATTGACGAAAGACATTTTTACCTATTTTGCTACAAAATGCTAAATTATGCCACAAAACGCTAGATTTCCAATAATTAATGCTAAAAAAACTGAAAATTAATGCTATTTTACCCTATCTCTAATCATACCTCAAGGAAAATTGGGAGTAGTATTCTGTCTCCAAACGATTTTGTTTGGATGGATATCTAAGTAGTATTTTTCATTCTCAAACAATGAATACTTATATTTCATAAAAAAAAATATATTCAAGGGTATTTGACTGAAGATTGATTTTTTAAAATATGAAATATGCGAAATTGTAAAGATATATGGTTCAAAACTGTTTTGAATGGAGTGGTCTACACGATCAAATGATTTTGTTATTCCTTTTACTTAGAATAAAAGTTATTCGAGTTCACTTTAGTGATGATTGATTTTTTTAAATTTTATTTTTTTATTAGTAGTTTTTTCAATTTTGTTTAAAATCTATAAATGAAGAATATTACAACATATATTTACCATACAAATATTGTGTTATTTTTATCTGAGTAGAAATTTAGATTTCTACACATCAACACGTGTCAGTCATTGATATATTCAGTATCTCACTGGGAATAATCAAAACATATTAGTTCTCAAACAAATACAAATGTCAGTAGGTGAGAGATTCAGTATCTCACTGGGAATAATCTAAAACATATTAGTTCTCAAACAAATATACGTGTCAGTCATCTAGAGATTCAGTATCTCACTGGGAATAATCTAAAATATATTAGTTCTCAAACAAATATACGTGTCAGTCATCTAGAGATTCAATATCTCACTGGGAATAATCTAAAATATAGTAGTTCTCAAACAAATATACGTGTCATTCATCGAGAGATTCAGTATCTCACTGGGAATAATCAAAACATATTAGTTCTCAAGCAAATACAAATGTAAGTAGGTGAGAGATTCAGTATCTCACTGGGAATACTCTAAAACATATTAGTTCTCAAACAAATATGCATGTCAGTCATCGAGAGATTCAGTATCTCACTGGGAATAATCAAAATGTATTAGTTCTTAAACAAATACACGTGTCAGTCATTGAGAGATCCAGTATCTCACTGAGAATAATCTTAACATATTAATTCTCAAACAAATACAAGTATCAGTTGATGAGAGATTCAGTATCTCACTGGGAATACTCTAAAACATATTAGTTCTCAAACAAATATACGTGTCAGTCATCGAGAGATTCAGTATGTCACTGGGAATTATCTTAACATATTAATTCTCAAACAAATACAAGTATCAGTTGATGAGAGATTCAGCATCTCACTGGGAATACTCTAAAACACATTAGTTCTCTAACATGTACACGTGTCAGGTGGTGAGAGATTCAGTACCCCACTGTGAATAATCAATTTTCTTGCTGTGTTTTCAAAGAGGTTTGCTCAAATTCATTAGGTAAGAGTGTCGGAACCTGCAATTAGAAGAAGGACCACAGAAATTAATACGAATCTCAATAACTCAAAAAGGCTAAGAAAAAAAATTATAATAAAAAATACCCAAGAGAAAGCTAGTTTAAAAAATGTTGCCTTGGTGCTGGTTGACCCTACTGAACTCTACCATGAAAGAAAAAAATAAACATAAAAAAAAAGATGGTCCGGTTTTCTACTATGCAAAGATCACTCGTAGAGGTCACGGAACTTATTGATCTATGATATCCAGTGAAGATGTTTCTCTCCTCTGTTCCTCACACCTCTTGATTCCTAGTTAACAAGCACATGTGGGGAAACATACATGTGACACAAAACAGTTTGAGAGTTCGACTTGGGAAAGTGGTACTAGTGTGACCTGTTTCTGTCATGGCTTACAATACACCTGATTTATTTTAAGTGTCAACACAAGCTCCACTTTTTTATTTTTGCTTCTTCTTCCCCCCTCCCCACTACATTCCCCCCACACACTCTTTCTCATCCATAGTTTAAGTTGCTCGTTTTTTTTAAAACCCTGTTATTGTGCAACGTTGCCTAGCAACCATTTTAAAATATGGATATAAGGGTTCAGGATTATAAGGATAAATGTTTAAGCCTAGGAACGTTAAATAAAAATTGTCGATAGTTTACTAACCTAGATATTTTTGGAATGTATTCAACTCACACTCACTAAGCTAAGGGTCAAGAATAAGGCGTGTACACATATTGTGGGTAAAATCACCTACTTCTAATCACAAGTTTGGATCCAACACTGACAACTCGAGTCAATGTATAGTTGTAAGAGGTGGGGATAATTAAAAAAAAAACTTACCAAGCTATAAAATCTTTTGTGCAGGTGAAATGCCAATTTAACTTCATAAACCATTGAAAATCCATACTTCATTTTTAAAACTTTGTTTTTGCTAAAAATATCATAAATAACTATTATAATATTAAATGTAACCAATTAAGTAATATTTATCAAAAACAAGTCAAGTTTTAAATTGTGTTAAAAATTTAAGTTTTTAATCAGGATCAAATGGTTTAATGAATCACACGATATTCTGGTTTGACAATGACGGGGGGATCAGGGTTCGAGTCTTACTCGTGTGTAATGAGGGTGGTTTACATTGAATTGTTTCCCAATATTCCTCCACACCCAACTCACTTACACTTACTCTAAATTATATTTTCCGGGTTCGATCTCTGGTGCTTGAAAAAAATGTTCTGTGAATCAGTGGGTCTGGAAAGGTGTCAAATTCAGCCTCGTGAGGACAAATGAAAAACTACGTCATGTTGATATTTTATTCTTATTTACCACATAGGTGTGAATACCCCAATAGCCTGAACGGGTTGTAAGTAGCTGTACATTTAAAAAATATTTATTTGTTGTTTTTTTAAATGAAACTCGATGCCTTGTTTTGTATTTTTTTGTTGGATGAAAGCTATTAAGCCTATTGTTTGCCGTGTTCGATTTTGAAAAAGCAATGTACGTTACTATTAATCAAACGTCCACACAATACATAAGGTAGCTTGTAATGTTAGATCGAGTATTCTTATTTTACTGGCTTCATCATTTAGATATTGCACATGCAGCTATGACGTCACAAACACAATTGAATGAAACGAATTATAAATTGCCTGTCTTGAGGGGATGTCATAAGTCATAACACATCACATGGACACGATTGTATCCTTTTGGTGTGAATTCAGTTTACAGTAACAACGATTTACTACTCTATCATATCCCTACAGCTGTAAATGTATGTAAGAATAGTAAGTATTTGATATTTTGTTTATTAATATTTCGTTTGGGTTACTTCATATGAAATGTAAAATATAACACCTTAATTATATATAAGACGCGTAAACTATATCAAATTTTGAGAATTTTAAATCTAAAACATTTCAGGATTTTTAAGGTATTTATATAATAAGCCTAGTATCCAAACAATTAATATAATGTTTTTGTAATCCAATAGATAACTTATTAAGGCCCATTCCGTAAACCAGGGGTTTCCAACTTGTGTCCAAGGGCCACAATTGAATCCACGAGTCTATTGACGTGTAGCATCGTAGTCGGTGGAAGAAAATAGGACACACGCGGATACACAATATATTATAAAATTAGAGTGCAATTAAGCTTACTACTGAATGAACATCAATAGAATCTTTAATAGATTTTTCCAACATCAGTAGAAATTTTCCATTTCTCGGCTGAAAACATCATTTTTAATAGTAAGCTACTTTTCCAAGAAACTTTGTGGGCCACAAAAAAAGGTGTTGTGGGCCAAATGTGGCATGCGAGCCAGCTGTTGGAAACCCTGCTCTAGACCTTTAACAAATATTTCAAGACTCCTGGCAAAATTTATTTATTTTGGGTATTTATTGAGCATTTTTTGAATCTACTGATTATTATAAACACGTGAATTACAAATTTAAAAAATTCTATAACCAACACAACACCAAGTCTTCTAGACGTTAATTCATCACTTTGAAAAGGGCAGACGAAATTTTTAGAAATAAAAATTTGTCAGCCATCTTGGGAATCTAACTCAGCACTTTTAATTAGGTAGGCAAGTGTGCTACTGCCTCCGCTAATGTGTTGAACCTCCTAACAACACGGGTGGGCAAATATGTAAATAAATGACATAGTGATTCAATCTCCTCTTAACAGTACTATATAAAAGCGACGGTGACTTGCCGATGGATATCATTCTAGAAGGAACAAAACTGTTAAAGCTGGTATGGAATGAAAAGCGAGTTAAGTACGGTTTTTTTTTTTACTTTTTAATGGCAAAAACATTTTTGGCTGAACTTAACAAAACATTTTTTCCGTTTTTAGTTTATGCGTTTAATTATTATTATTAGCACCGCGTCTTACTACCCGTTCGGGTTATACGCACTTACGCTAATGTGTAATGGTAGGGTGATTGTGAGATGAAATGGAGGACCTACAGTTTAACGTGGAATCCAAACCACGGTGGAGGCCTGGCATTCCTCACATTCACAAGATGTGATTAATACACGTCCTGTCAGAGGTGAAGGAAGGGTTTGGCAATCAGATAAATCTGTGCTGGGACCAAGGATTGAACCCCGGACCCCTAGCACAGAAGTCTGACACCTTATCCCTAGACCACCAGGTCACCCTATGCGTTTAATTGAATTTTTATAAAAAATAATAAATGTTACGACACAATCGGACAAACTTTCTCATTTTGTGTATTATAGCTTCGAAGAAAATTTTCAATAATACATTTTTTTTTTATAAATTAATCTTAAGTAAGTTTTCCTCATTTCAAACAAACACATCATCTTGTTAATCACAACAATCACGTTCTATATATACATATATTTTAAACCAAATTGTTGAAATATAGGATCATTATTGATATGTAAAATAGTCTCTTGATACCAATTTTGAACCAAATCCCTAGAGCCTTTTTTTAAAATATTCAAATTAAAGAAAAAGTTATCAGTAAGCTACCCATAACCAAATTTTTCCCCTCCCCAAACAAGTATACAGCGTTATATGTCATGATCATGTTAAACACTCCTCCGATACATATTTAAGCAAGCAAAATTGTTTTAGCCATATTCAAAATTTCGAGTTTAAAAAAATCACTAAGTAAAATACTCTTTATCAAATTTTTACCCAAACAAGTATACAGGGTTATTTGTCATGTCAAACATTCAAAGATACTCATTTGAAACCAAATCGTTATAGCAATTTGTCAAATATTGCAAGTTTTTGAAAAATCAGTCATCAGTAAACTACTCTTCAACAAATTTTTGCACAAAAATTATTTTACATAATGCTATTTTTAATGATAGACAATTATTATATATGGATTTTAAACAAAATCATTGGAGCCATTTTCGAAAAATTTATAGTTAAAAAAAATTACTCATCAGTAAACTACCCTTAATTGAAGGGCTGGAGTAAAACACACGTTTTGTGGTATGTGCCTATAATATATAAATACCAAGTTTGAACCAAATCCATCAAGCCTTTTTAGATCCATGGCCAGGGACAGACAGGCAGGCAGGCAGACAGATAGATAAGAGGACAGACAGAATTATAAAATACACTATTTTGGGATCGTGTTCGCATAACACGTAAAAATTTTTCATTATTTCAAGATCGATTTTTCACGGTCACACTACTTTCTCCTGATATGACAAAGTGAAAGTTTCACCACGTCCTACAACTCGTTTGGGCTTATGTACTAATTACACTAATAAGTTAAGGATGAGGAAGATTGATATTAGTGGATACACTCGCATTTTCGTTTTCGTGGAAATAGAGTGAAAAACCATTATATGTAAAACACCGCCAGTAGACCCTAACAAATTTCGAACCCTAATTTCCGCGTCATCGGCAGTTTAGTCTATTGCAAGAGTGACGCCTGTATTTAGAACAGTCTTACGTAGAGGGTAGGGATGGGGTATCGAAATAAAAGTATCGATACTGTCCTCATTAAAAGTATCGGAAGAAAAATATCCATACATTACTAGTATCGAAAGAAAAGTATATCGATAAAAGTATGTATTGGTATTGAAATTTTAATCTGGAAAAATGTTTTCTTCTAATCTAGTAATAATAATTTCAACATTTGGATCATAACTGTATTTCCATATTTATTTTATTTATTTTTAATACTTTAAAACAAAATTTACAAAATGCTTTTTAGCTATCCAACTTCTTAAAAAACTTTACTTTTGGAAAGTGCCATTTTTTAACTACATTCGTCGTTTATATACTATCATGATAGATGTATTAACTATTGACAAACAATAGGGGAATGGACGCCCTTCTCTGCTTCATCTGCTTAAACAACGCATATAAACTTTTCTGCCTCGTCTGCTTGGGACATCCATTAAGGTGAGTTCATTTAGTTCTACAAAAGCTTATTTTGTTTAGTTTGTGATGAGCGTGTTCATTGATAAAGGAAGGGGTAGTAGACTGATCACCACTCACAGCGTCATTTGTTCTCCCTCCACAGACCATCCTAGTAAACATTTAATCCTAGCATGAGTGAAGTTAACAAAAAAAAAGTTGTTTCTTTCGATACCGATCCGATACCGGGGTGTGAGTACTAATATCAGTAAAAATATTGGAAAAAAGTAATTTAGTAAAAAAGTACTGGTATCGAAAGGAAAATATCGATATCAGTAAAGTATCGATATTTTTTTCACATCTCTAGAAGAGGGGCGGGTCCTTGTATACACTACAGTGTTGCTAGATCTTGTCAACTCTCACGAGATTGTAGACTGAGTCTCCTAGAGCACTACAATATATATTGTACAAGTACCTTTAGAGTAGACCATGGGGCCACTGTGGCGGGCTTAGCTCATATTATAATCTCATGGTTATTGAATATTTGCCATAAGTGTCATGGCATTTGATTACTTTTTATTTTAAACAAGAGGAAATTATTGTTCTGGTCAAATTAGGCAATACCGCTGATAAATGTTCAAAAAATTGTGGATATTACAATGTTTAGAAATTAGACTATTGTAACAACTAAAGTGAAATGTTATTAGTTTTAGCCAAAATATTTTTGTTTTGGCATGAAAACGAAAAAAAATCTTTTTTAATTTGCGTTCCCTCCCATCCCACCTTAAGATTTGGGTTGTAAAGTACTAGGAACTGTTTTTCACCAAATTACGCGGCACTCACCTTAGAGGTTAGAGCACCACTCGAGTTGGCAGACTACTCGAACATAAGTCACATTCGTCTTCTTATTCATCTGGGAGACTGTCTCGCTGACAGCACATGTGGCTGAGGGTAAATAGCATTAATTGAACAAATAGGTTGGGAAGGAGTGGTCATACTCGAAGCAGAACAAAAGTATTTGGACTAGGATGACATGTTGGCCACACCTTGGCGGACAGAGTCACTGCCAAAAGATGTGTGTGTGTGTATGTGTGTGTATGG